>JABUQX010100190.1:0-23511 GCA_015478945.1 Trachelipus rathkii
GAGGCCAGATATTAGGATAAAGAAATTTCACGTGAGAAAAGACGCCGGAGAGAATGAACCAATTTAAGAAGGGAAGAGACTGACCTGATAGAGGAGGAATCAAGAGAGACGAGAAGAGAGAGAAATGAGAGAGATAAGAAAGAAAGAGAGGAGAGAGAGAGAGAGATGAGAGAGAGAGAGAGAGAAGAGAGAGGAGAGAGAGAGAGTTAACTCGCATCCCCTACATTATCATAAAAACTTAATCATTCTTCTCGCTGTATGTAGCGGGAAATGATTTCATGTTTTAATTGAATTTATTTTAGTAGAAAGAAGTTTTTCAAAATTTAAAAATTCGTCGTTAACCGAATATACAATTTTGAAATACTGGCCAGAATTTTCACTATTCACATCTACTCTTCGCCGCACATATATTATATATTATATAATATATAATATCGTCAAAATTACTTATATAGTAATATATACTATATATATTATATATATATATATATATATATATATATATTACTATAAATTATATATATATAATATATATATATAATATATCAAAATATATAATATATTTATTATATATATATATATATATATTAATGAATATAAATAAATATATATATATATAATATAATACATATATAAATATATAACTATAATATATAAGATATATATTATATATATATAATATCTATAATATATATTATATATATATATAATATAATATATATATTAATAATATATATTATATATTATATAAATCTAATATATACATATATTATAAATATATATATGTACTTATATATTTACTATATATATAATACTTATATATATAGATATATTATATATATATATATTACTATAATATGTTATATATTATATAACTAATATAATATTATATATAATATATAATATAATATATATAATATATACTAAATACTATATATATTATTATATATATAAATAAAAATTTATTCGTGCTCAAAGGTTGCAAATCGTTGGATATTCTAAAAAATGCCCTAAATACTAAAAATGTAGTAAACTTGCCCAATAATCGATCAGTTCTTCAGGGGATCTGAAATTTAGCATCTGGTGATTGTGCATTTAAAAGACATCAGGGTGCAAAAGTTTCGTTTTTTTTATTTTTGTTGCCAAATTTGTCGATTTTTTTTTTTCTCTTATTCAGAAAATATGTTTTTATAAATAAAAAATTATGGCAAGGAAGATTTAAGTTTTTAATATTAGGTTAATTGGACTATTAGCAAAGATCTGAAAGGATGTATATTAACGGCACTTCTATATAACATTAATTCCGGATTTATATATATAATATAATATATATAGGTATATAATATATGATAATAAATATATATATATATTATTATATATCGTTACTATACTATAAATATATATATTATTATTACATATATATGAGTATATATAATATAATATATTATAATATACTATAATATATATACTAAAATTATATATATAATATAAAACATATAATATATATATAATATATATATAATATTATATACATATTAATATTTATATAATATATACCTATATATAACAGATTTTGCATAATAATACTAAAATATATTATATATAAAATATATTAATATTATATATATATATATAAAATGTAATAATATATATTATATAATAATATATAATATATTATATATTATATATTATTATAACATATTATATATAATATATAAGTATGTATATATAGTATGAATATATATAGTATATTGAGAGAAACCAGAGAGTGAAAATAGAGCGTTTTTGAGACGTCGTGTTTTTAAGAATTAAAGACGTGTTGATCTTTTGCTTTGTTATCGTTATTCTTTCTTTGGTTGTTATACATTAATAGTTATATTGATGTTTATACTAGCTATATATATAGTATATATTATATATATATATATAGTTATATTAATATATTTATAATAATATTAATATATATATATATATTATATATATATATTTAGCGCATATTCTTTTAATATAAAGACTTAGAACAGTTTTGCTTCGCTATAATTGTACTGGTTTAATTAAACCTTCTTTGCAATAGGAGTAGCCAATGATATTATTAGATAATAAGTTAATTATATCTGGAAGAACGGATGCAGCAAGCAATAGAAGCGGTGTTTGACATTTGGATAGAAGTTTGCCCCAAAACTCAACTATTAAAAATGAAAAATAAATAACAGTCTAGTGTCAAAACTAATTTTAAATTATCAATTGAAATTAGTAATTTTCATACAGTGATGAATGTATGTGGTGATAAATTGATATCTTCAAATTATAGTGATAAATTAGGTTCGAAATAATGATGAAAAAAAATACCAATGAAAATTAGATAAAATAAAAAATAAATGATGGAATTCCGTAATCGCATAACTTTACCTTTGAGGAGAATTTGTAATTTGTAATTAGGTATGACCTCTACTATCTTTCAGCTTATCACCAATTTTATTACTTAAAAAATCAGACTCCACTCCTTCCATACTCTTTGCAGCCCATCACAACCCGACAAATAGCTAATGAGTAGGACTGTCTCTTTCGTAACTCACAATCATCATTCTCTCAGAATTCTAGTAGATACATGGATTTTTATATTTTATTTACTTTTATAAAAATCAGCTCGCTCTTCCACAATTCATTAGGCTTAATGGGTAATTGTGAGCAAGAGCCTCTCCTCATTGATTTTATGAAACACAAAAATACTAAAAATGTGTTTATATATAAAACAAATGCTAAAATCAAAATAAAGTGTTGTAAATGAATAATATAAGTTTGTTCAAGCTCAGAATTAACATATTCTACCCTTGTATTGAAATAGATCACAATCCATATGATACTAAACAAGTTGTCAGAACTTGCAGAAGCAATCTTTTTTTTTACCAACTTTATTTCTATATAGGTATATAATTTCCAGTCCATTGGTAAGCAAAAATTGATTAGATATGTTAAATAATATCTATGGTAAGATAAAATAAGTCAAATGTCTTAAATATTACAAGTAAATCATTTGCAAATTACTACTACTTCCCCTTAGAAATTAGAATTATTATATTATACCTAACATCCCAAAAGAACCTGTAGATTTATTGCAGTAAATTAGAACCTATTAAACAGAACATCCTAGTGCCTCATTCTATATTATTCTTCCATATTCTGCACACACACACACACACACACACCACCACACACACAACACACACACACACCACACACAACACACACACACACATATATTTAAATAAAATATATTTAAATATATAATATATATGAATATAGAATATAAAATATTTAGAAATAAATATAGTATATATATATATATATAAGTTGATATGATATATTTATATATATATAATATTATATATATATATATATATGTATAGTATTATATATATATAATATATATATATAAATATATATTAATATATTATATATATATTATACATATTATATATATCATATTATATAAATATAACTTATATAAAATATATAGTATATAATAATTAATTAATATTAATATATATATTTATAATATATATATAAAATTATTATTATTATATACTATATATTATTTATTATATATATAATATATATAATAAAATATATATAATATATATTATATATATATATAAATATATATATATATATATAATACATATATATATATATATATATATAATATAATATATATATATATTAATATAAATCACTATAGTATTACCTATATATATATAATATTTTATATATAAATATATATATAAATAATTATAATAATAGAATATTATATATATATATATATTATATATATTACGATACATATGACAATATCATATATGATATAATAATATATATATATAATATACTACAATATATAAATATATAGATAATATAAATATATATATATATATTATTGTAATATAAATATTATATATATTATGAGGTTATTAGCGGGATAGTGATTTTCACATATTCCCAGCTGGGATTGCGGAGCGGATGCGGATAGTTAAAATCACTATTCCCGGATTGCGGATGCGCGTATAAGCGGATAGTTTAATTTGTTTTAGATTTTTAGGCCCCACTATGGGAATCATATAATTTATATAGATATATAATATAATAAATATAATATAATATTATATAAATATATATAATTTATATATATATATGACATATATATATATTTATATAATAATATAATATTCATAGATAATTTGAGGGATCTTTCACTAAGGGTCATATGGCGGAAGTTATATGAGGATATATTAGAGAAAAAAAAATTAAAATAAAAAATTAAAGCCGAGATTAGTGAAGTGCAAGTATGGGATGGAAGGTGCAGAATACAACTACGATTTAATGTTTACGCATTGAGTATGATACTAGGTAAAAGATCATGGAATTACAAAAGAAGGCATAGTATTCAATCCTTCATTAAGACTTGAAGCAAGCATTTGATCTGCTACCCAGGGAAATGAATTGCCGGCTCATGAGAGTCTTGTGAGAGGGAATGAATGAAAGTTGGAACAGACTTGATAAAGGCAGTCAGAAGTTACATACGTGAATAGCATAAAGGAAAGGTAAGAACAGGATATAAAACGAGGAACATGGGTATTTTGAGATAAAAACTGGATTAAGGGCCAGGGTAGTTTTGTGTCCCTGGTTCTACTAGCGTATTATGGACACAGTCGAAAAGGTGTTAAAGGAGAGGAAGTTTAGAGAGATTTTGACGGCAGACATCAGGTATACGCAGAATTGATTGGGCGGTGTTAGGAGGTGAGATATGGTTGAGAGGGTTGAGCAAATGGTGCTGGTGTTTGCGCAGAAAAATTGAGAGAAGCTGGATTAAATACGAATGTGGAGAAAACAGAAATACAATATAGGTAATCAGAAGGTAGGCAAGGGAGAGAGGGAGGAGGAGTGATAGTGGAGGTAGACGGCTAGGAGAGATTAAAAATGGTGCGGACAGAATAATACCTAGGCTAAGCACAATTAATCTCTCTCTGACCGGTCTAGCCTCCACTTATCAACTCCTCCTCCCGTCCTTCCTCCTCCTTACCTTATAATATCAAATATTTCTGGGTTTCTCCAATCATTCATATTACATCCAGCACCGTCTGCTCAATTTCTTCTGGCGAAACAACACAGCACCCATTTCCTCAAACCTTTTCTCACCATATCCACTCCAACACGGCCAAATACATCTGCGTACATACCTTGTGATGTCTTCCGTTCCAATCTCCTGCTAAACTCCGTCACTTAACCACCTACTTATGACTTGTGATCCAAAATTACTGACTCGCTATTTTAACATGTGATCGGCGACAACAACACCCGATGCCTATAACTCCAGCATGTTGGAAATACTAGGTAACCCACGAAAGACTCGAGCCTCTTACAGAGTGTCGTTTTTATCTCCAAACGCATCATTCCTCGATATTTTATATCCTGTTTCTTACCTTAGTCTAGCTATTCACGTATGACTTCTTAACTGTGCCATTGTTATCAGTATCTTGTTCCCAACTTCAGTATTCCCGTCTCCAGAAATCTCTCCAATAGCTTCTCCATGGATTCACAGAATCAAATGCCTTTCTTTCAGTCTATGAAGGGTGATTCATATGACCTTCTTTTTGAATAAATTCTATATGTCTTTTCCTGTATTACATTCTCAGATCACAACATTAAATCCTGTAGTAGTCGGATCTGCCACCTCCAATACCCATCAACTTACACTTCACCGTAATCGTCGCTCTAGTTTTACTCCTTAATTTTCTTTCTCTTAATATTCCTCTCATATAACTTCGCCATATGATCCATTAGGAGATTCCTCAAATAATATATATATAATAATATATATAATATATATATATATATACTATATATATATATATATATATATATATAATATATATATATATATATATATATATATATAATATATATATGGAAGTTCACTGTTGGCTAAAACGTCTAAAAACTTTAAACTATCCGCTAGTCCGCATCCGCAAATCCGTGGGATAGTGATTATTAACTATCCCCGCATCCGCATCGCATCCACGGAATGAAAAATTTCAACTATCGCCGCTAAACCATCTTAATTACTATACTATATAATATAAATATAATATGATATATATATAACTATATATTAAATATCTATAATAATATATATATATATATATATACTTATATATATACACTATATAGATAATAAATATATATATAATATATATATATAATATAATATTATATTATATTATATATATATATATATATATATATTATTATATATATAATAGTAATATATATAGTAATTATATTATATATTAATATATATTATAATTATTAATATATAATATATTATATATATATATATATATGTTATATTATTTAATTATACAATTAATATATATATTATAATCATATATATATATATCGATAATATAATATTATAATAAATATATATATATATATATATATAAATATAACATATATAGTTTAGTTTATGATATATTATTTATATATAATATACTAATATATAACTATATAAATCATATAAATAATATATATATTAATAATATAATATATATATATATTATATTATAAGATATATTAGTTATATATATAATTATATAGATAAATAGTATATATATATATATATATATTATATACTAACTATATATTAATATATAGATTATAAATAAGTATAAATATAGTATATATATATATTTATATATAATAATATATATAATAATAATATTATATATATAATATAATATATATAAATATATATATACATATGGTCGTGTGTGTGTGTGTGTGTGTGTGTGTGCCTAAATTGTGTGTGTGGTGGTGTGTGGGGTGGGTTGTGTGTGTGGTGGAAGAAGTGTTTCCGAATATAAGAATGAGCATAGATCTGTTCTGTTGAGGAGCAGTGAGTAGACGTGAAGGGAAAGAAGTCAGATTCATTTCAGTGGGGAAAAGAGCATGTTTTCCACGTATCACTCATTTCTGTAAAAATCTTGACGAATAAACGTTATCCACAGATGAATCTCATGATAACCTTATTAGCTGTAGAAAGACTCGACTCTAACCATTGTAATAATACTAGAATTGAATAGAGGATGCGCTAAGGAGTTTGACTAGGCAATAAAGAGATTCAAAAGAAAGATATATAAGATATAATAAAAAGTGGGTAAAAAATAAAACAAACTGCCCAAAGAGAATTCCTTTCATGAAATCTCGTTAATAAAAGTAAATGGGAGCCACATCCAGATATTTGTCATGCCCTTTTAATTAGCCAAGAGAGCGAACGACTTGGCCACATAGAGCAAAGAAACGGGAGGGATTGAATGAAATGAAGTTTCTGAAGGCATTATTTTCCAAAGTATAGCATCTCGTTAAAAAGCTTGGCTCTAAATATTCACAGCAAAAGAAACATAAATCTTCAAAAAAAAAAAATGATTAAAATATACATATCACAAATATTAAGGAAGAGAATAGTTGAGATTTTGAGTTATTGTTTAGTGTTGTTTGTTATGTTATAGGTAAATTATGTTGAGTAACTAGTTAGTGAAATACACTCATTTTTTTAGATTCTGAGAATGATATGTATGTTACAGTAACAACACTGCGTGTAATTAGCTATTAATAGTTTTGATGATGTGAATAAGGATACAACGATGGAGTCTTTGCTTATTAAGAATTAAATTGCGGATGAATTTGTTGTTTGTATTTTTTAATTTTTTATCCTTAAAACGAATCAACATCAATTTGATGGTTAACAAAACATAGCAGAATCATAGGAAAAAGAAAGGCGGGCAGAAAAATCTAATGACCTGACGAATGAACAGAAAAAAATTCAACTATATGGTAATAATAATTGAAAAGTAGAAAATTTTATGTATGAATGATCAAAAATAACAATTATATATAAAAAATGCGAAGCTCTTTTGAATATAATTCATAACCTTATCGGTAAGCATAAAAATAATGCAATATAAATAATCATGTAATATAGAATAATAGGAGAGATGCGTAAGGAGAAGTGAGAAACTCAGATCTCTTACTGTAATAATCTTATGTATGACCCTTCATCCAATTTTCTGTCAAGATGAACAGAATCATAGCGCATCAAATGCGCATTTGTTACAACAGGTGCAAGATCGTTGATCGCAACAAAATCACCGAAAACGTTCGCTCCTGATCACACCTTTATCTCTAAAATTCCATGATTAGTTATTTCATACTAAAGGGAAAATATAAAGAAACGAATAATTTTTGGTCCACTGACACTGCAAGAGCTGTTGATTTTCTCATGATCTAATGTTATATTTAATGCAGCTTTTTTATACTTTATCCACTCATGCCTGCTTGTCACTCTTCTCTTATATTGTAGATTATCTAGAAAGCGCGTTAATCTCATTACCTTTCGTCTATTGTCAAAAAGTGTCGAACTACATTCCTATCAAAGCTTATTCATTGCTGCTCCTCTTAAATTGGAGAATCTAAGTTTAAGAGAAAGGATTATGAGAAATAATTATTATTAAAATTCACTAAAACTTTTCTTATTTTTCTATAATCTTCTTCGAAAATATGCCACACATATGAACAAAAATTATCTGATTCTTTAGGAGAATGATCCTCGGGTACCTTTGAATTTTCGTCGTTGGTCTATGGGTTAGAGAAAACACAATTGTTATTCAACGACTCATAGCATGCATTATAATATCCTAGCGCTGGTCAAATTAATTTTCCCAGCATGTTAAATTTTTTCAAAAATTGATATAATCTATTTGTAATAACACAACTTAAACCTTCTCATTTGGATCTCTATAGTCTCAATATGCTTGGAACTCACCCTCCATTGTCGCTAGATTTTTGAAAAAACACCATTTCTCAAGTATGTGTGATCAATTCTCAGAACGTTCATTGTGGGTGACACTGATTTATTACATGATTTGCCTCTCACCTTGATTTACGTGTGCGACGTGACTATGATTGAATGTAGTAGTACGCCGGAAGTGATTGTGGCGTAACCCTACAAGAGACTGTTCTACGGTTAAAATCCTTGCATATATATCTCTCTCTCTCGCTCTCAGAAATCACTATTATTTTCATTGATATGTGACTATTTTTATTCATATGCTGTCAGGTTGGCCTTATAGATTTGCACTATTGTGGTGGCGAAGGTGGACGCCCGTATTGGTCTCCCCTAGCGACTGGGTATATGCCCAAAACGACGACACAACACACGTCATAGTGTTTTCTAGAGATTTCGGAGCTTCCATATAATAAACTCACCATATACAACCTTATAAAGCTTAATTTAAACTTCTGTCGGTTAATGTGTAGTGAACGATGCTGATTCCTATTATGATGTGGAGTCTACCTCTATTCTCTCTGCTGATGATATATATATTTAATTTCTGTTCAACTTAATACCACATTGTGGTTACAAGTGGGTGGTTGATATTCTCCTATATCATCATTGACGCAAGGAACCGTTTTTCTCTATGACTTGTGTCCAAATGTGAATGCCCGAGGTAAGTTATAAGGCTTCAGCCAAAAGATGAATGGGAGGGGAGGTGTTGTAAATGTAGGTATTCGTCTTACGTAAAATGTAGCTGACCTGTGTGTTGAGATATACTTCTATAAAGACAGAAATGAGAAAATACAAACTCAATCCCAGCTCAAATATTTTAGGGAGGGAGAAAACACGTGCTTTAAAGTGCGGAATATTAAATACACCAGAAAAACAGCTGGTGGTTAGGAACCTCAGATAGCAAAAGTAACTGGAAGGGATTAGGAACTAAAACAAACAATCCTAGAGTTCCATATTTCTACACATGTTACGGGTGAAAGCAAGAAACGATATGCAAGAGGTTTTTTTTAATATTTCTATTAATCTGTTACATACATAAAATCACATTTTCCACATGGAAATTCATGCATGCTAAGAGGGTTTTTTTAATATTTCTATAAATTTACATACATAAAATACATTCATAAATACGGGCCTTTGGCCCGTATTTATGAATCGAAATTTGGAAAAACGTCTTGACTTCCAGTAAGGAGGTAGCGTCTGTCTAAGCAAGTTCCTCCACTGCATAAGAATCTTTAAAAAAATTACTATTTATAAACCACCCCATAGTATAAAAAAAAATCAATTGACCACCCTTTCCTTTATTCGGGAGCTACTTATCCGAAGGAGTTTAAAGAGAAAAACGTCCCATCAAATGTTCATGACGCCAAGAGACCGATAACCAATGAAACAAATGTAAAATGAAACCTAGAAAAAATAAAAGTATGGTTATATATTATTTTATGGAGTTGAAATTTATAGAAATATAAAAAAACCAAAAATAATGAAAATAATCTAAATGCGTTAAAAATGCCTTATGAGTATTGAAGATAATGTTGCTTACATTTACTAGGTTCCTAGTGTGCTTTGATTCGGCATAGGCGTAGGCTTGAACCATGAGCCTAAGCTACGAAATTATGATGGAAATATAAAAATATCATCTGCTGACTGTATCACTGAAGTTAGGACCCTCGGTCGCAAGTTACAACGGGGCTGCCTATTTCTGTGCTGGTGTGAGCCTATTCCGTATGTGTTTAGTTGGTTATCTTTCCTTACACGAATAGTATAAATATTTGACTAAAAATGCATTTACATAATAAATGCCAACAAATGGAATTATATATTAATAATAATGAGCATGCGGAAATCAGATATCAAACAAAACAAGATGGCTGGGCCGCTCGCAAACAAAATCTTAACAGAGTTCAAGTTAGTTTCAGTCAGCTACCTTTGACTGAAGGGGAAAAATAATCGCCAAGCTATTTTGCGACGTCCAAGGGTTCCCTTAAATAAAAAATTTCATCTAACGATCGTTTAATAATATTCGAAATTTACCGTTAAGGGAGGAAGTCTGAAATTCCTTGGCGATAAGGTTTGAGAAAATGCCGTTTATAAAAATCCGGGCCTATAAACTATGAACAAAATATATAACAATATCTAATTAAAAGATTGAATAAAAAAAATAACCTCCGATTAACAAAAATTATCTTCAATGAGGTCATAACTTACCTTGAGTGATTGTGAGATATCAATATGATCTCATTGTCGTTAAGTGTCTCATACGTCTTAGAAAGACTCAAGAGTTGTATATAAAAGCAATTCCTTCTGTTAAGGAAACTTCTTCAGATGTTACTGTTGAGAAGAGGCCCTCCTAGGGGAGGCCGTGTATAGGAATATGGGGCCTTTGTCTCGTAAAAGTTTAATAATAAAGTAAGAATATATATATAAAATAAATGTGGTAGATTTATATAAATTTTTATTTAACATTAATCTTTATATTACCGGTGCGTTGGCTCAAAATTTCTTTTCCTTTCGGAGTGTGAGGATATTTTCTTCAAAAAATAAATCTGTCATATTTTCTGTAAGCATATATATATATATATATAGGTAAGTATAGGATACTAGATATATATATATATTATATTATTAGTATATAAACTATATATTATAATATATATATAATACTATATAGTAATATATATATAGGGCGTATATATATATTATGACGTTAGATTTGGAAGGCTAATGGTATACCAAATGCTGTTCATATGAGCATACACTGAGGCGATGTTGGCTGTTTAGATTCCCAAGATATGTCTTGCGAGCAGCTGAGCGACGCGGATCGCCGTGTTACGGATGCTGCATCGCGTGGTCGGGAGGTCATATTTGTAACAGTGATTCGTAACCATAGGTTCCAAATAAAACATGTGCAGAATGCACAGTTATCAATGTTGTGTGGCTCAAGTTCATTCCTCCTTCTCTACGTGCCGGAACGCTGTGTTGGTACAGCACGCATAGTATTCACTTATTGGTACAACATTTCTGCACTGACGTACTGTTAGTTATATTCGCCGATCGCATTGCCTTAGAATATCTCTCAAAGTTAAGGACTAACGATCCTATGGACCACGTCCTGAGATGATTCTTGGAACGCGTCAGTTTAATTATAACCATCAGTATATGGTATATTTATTATGCGTATAATATATAGTATATATGGTATATATATATAATATATAATATATATATAATATATAGTTAGTCACTATAACGTATATTATATAGTATATTAGGTGTATAATATATATTATTTATATGTATATGTTTATATAAATAGTTTGAATCGAAAATAATTTGTTATATTTATAGTAGAATATATATATATATACTAGTATAGTATACTATAGTATAGTATATAATTATATATATATATATTATATAGTCTATATAAGAAAGTTATTATATTATAATTAATATATTAATAATATGGCGTATCCAGGGGTGGGGCCAAGGGGGCGATGGCCCCTCGAAATTTTTTTAGACATAACTAAAATTTTTTAAGTACCATATGCCGTAAATAATATAAAGGGTGCAGAGGTTAAATTATAATTCAACCTTAATTTTTAAAATTAAATGTTAAAAGTAATATCAATTAATTCTAAAATAAAATTCATTCAAAATTAATTAAAAATTAAATGATATTGTCAATTTCATAGGTATGGTATTTAGCAAAGGAAAAAGGGAAATATTAAAATATCTCTAGAATCAGATTCAAAACATATATTTGCTGCTCAGGAAGGCAAAGCGTCGGAAGATATTTTCATTTAAGTGGCTAGCTACTCTGAGATAAAAATAGCGGTTGGACTTTATTGCTCAAGTTATTGCGTATTGTTTTTTGAACGAAAGAAGAACGTAAAAGGAAAACAACAGGAGATGTGGGTGTTTTTTGTCTCGATGAATCGTATTCAAGAGCTAAAAGAAAGCCATTGAAATCTTTCAAAAAAACACGAGGAGAACTAAATATCACAAAAAATCGAGTGAAAAGAGATTTGCTAAGAAAAAAAGCAGGTGTCAATTGAAAAATCGAGAGGCATCAACAAACAGATTGACAGTCAGAAGAAAAGGGTGGCCGGAGAGAGCGTTAGATAGCGCTATATTTCGATTGTTTGAAACTTCGAATCTGTGTAAGGGCAAATATAGTCGTTACGTGGACATGCATGACTGCAGGTCGAATCGAAAACTCGTCTTGGGTCTGTGGGAAACGGTGGCACTTCGTGGTCTTTTAAGGATGTCGTGGCTACATTGTGGCTGAAGACGCGTATGTTCTTTATGAACATGTTAATAACTAGGTGGTGGTTTGAGATATGTCCAATGTATCCAGGTTCACAGTCCAAGAAATGCTCTAGAGTTCAGTCATGTTGCGCATTGCTCATCTCTATGCGTGAATAATTATGCAAAAACATAAATAAAAACTAAATGGTTTTAACTGTCCTAATCTATGTGTTTGGGCCGATGAGACGATCGTGTGCTTCCCAGAAAAGGAACAATTTTCGTTGGTGTTAGCGGTGTTTTACGTGTTGATATTGACTGAACTCTCACCGTCGAAATTTTTTTGTGTGCTTTCGTCTCAGCAAATATTGATCGCGAAAATAAGTCCTTGCAAATATTAATGAAGAAAAGGAACTGAAACTTGTTTGAATACTAAAATAATCCTATAGAGGACGAAGGTAGTGACGATGCAGCAGCCGCAATGGGTGGTGAGTTCATAGGCAGTGTTCAGAGGATAATGAAAGAAAGTATGAACGTCACAAGCTTTTATACTCTCTGCCTTTTGTGCATTGGCTTAAATTTATGCCTTTACAGGCGCTCTAAGGTCAGAAATGATCGAGGTAATGCATGATTGGAATAGATAGTCAGAATGTTTGTAACATTTTTATTGTAGAGGCTAAGAGGAATTATATAATTAGGAAAAAATAGAAAAACTTGTTCCTAGGAGTAGCAAAAGGAGATTAAAAAATTAACGAAAGCTCGCTGGGTGGCCATGACGACAGGAATCGTTTATTATATAAAGAATGATAACCGATAATAGCAGCTTTTAGAACAAAAAAAATGATGAAGTTTATTAAACTCAGAAAAAGCAACCTTAGTTCTAAACAATGTTTATCGAGCATCTTTTCTGTTTCATTTTTGTTTTAAACAGACTATTAAGTTTAACATACAATCTTTCAAAACCGATGTGGAGATACACGTTATTGGATATGGTGAGTGCATATATTCCATGAAGTGAATTTAGCTAAAACTAAACCTTGAATCCATCAGAGAAAATGCAACATTAGAATTTCAGTTAGACTTTTTTGAAGAATTTGTAGAGCGCATCTGAATCTGAGCTGGTAATTGAAAAGTTGCTGTACCAAGAATTAACAAATTCCAAAACTACAGGACCCAACATCCTATATTCACCCCACATGACAAATTATAAGCAGCATGCCATTTTTTTATATCAATGCTTTTTCATAATCTAATACAGCATTAGCAAAGAAGGTTTTCAAATTCTCACATTACATTACCTTTCCCTTCGAAGTTGTCATACAAACAGGTGTATGTGTGCATAGTGAGGAGGAATATAAATGATGTTTATTTATGTTTACAGAGAAGAACCTCGGAAGCCCAATTGAGAATTTAGTAAAAAGCAGAATGGGATTTTTTATGGATATTGAAATGGCATCACAAGCATGGAATCGTGCATCCAAAAATTAGCAATAGACCGGACTAGTTTCGATGTGGCAGTGCGGTTATTACAATAGAAAATTCTTATTGCAAATGACTGGGCAATCAGTTGTAACCCCGCCGTACTTGTCTAACTGGCATTCAGTTATGAAAGGAGGTTTTTCAAACATTAAAGAGAGCGACAGCCTTCCTGAAAATCTACTTGAGAGAATTACGTATTGAGATGTGGAAAGACTTTTGACTGAGCTTGCCCTCCTCTACGGCTAACATCGAAATATTGACATAAAAAACTGAAGATGGTTATCATTCGGACTTTGCTGCACAGTCTACAATGCCGGCGAATAAAGGTAACATCAGGGTAAGATGTGATTTATGGAGCGAGTTGTAATCAGATTTTAGGTTGACCCAAGTTTTTTTCTTAAGAATTTAATTTGTTTCCAGAACTTATATATATTTAGTATATGATATTTTTAATTAAATATAGTTATAGTATATATCTATATATTAGGCAGGTATAGCTGATCACGTTCTATAATTATATATGTATAATATTAGTATATTTATATTTATATATGTTAATGGCTAGTATATAGTAATATATATATAAGTATTTATATATATATATATATATATTATAGTAGTATATATATATAATAGTATGAGCTAATTGGTGATACTAATATAGTTATAGTATGAAGTATAGTATAATAGAGAAACCGATTTTTGTCTGGACCCTCGCCGAAAAAAATCCTGTAAATATCGCCACGGTAATATATATAGGTATATAGTAGTGATGGACCAATATAACGTAAATATATTATAAACTATTATATAATATATATAGTTATATATATAATATATATTAGTATTTACTATTATAAAATCATATTAAGCGTCTTATGAAGATGATATACGCGCGGTGCTTTGGAGACTCGTGACGAGAGTGTCATTTCTAAGAAACTCTTAGCATTTTTAAGTTCCACAACTTTTGTTTTAGGGGGAGTAAAATTTATTTGGCGTTTAAATGTAAAGTTATAAATTGAATTTTTAAATTGCAGATATAACTTTAATAATTTATTTTATTTATTTTTCTTTTGTAATATTCTTTTATTAAAAAGTATTTATGAGATTTGAAGTTTTTTTTTTAAATAAAGACATTTCTTTTTTTCTTTTTAAATATCTATTTTTATATAAAACGATGGTGCTAGATATCGTATTTTTATGACACTTTTGTGCGAATCCAAAACAGTGGGCATATCTTCTACACAAGATCTACTTATATATATATATATATAATATATATATAATAATATAGTGATAGATATTATATATAGTATATATACTATATATATCTCTTTTATATATGAGTATGTATATATAGTATATATATTATTAGTATATATTATATATATACTATTAATAATATATATTATAGGTATATAGTATATAATATAGTATATAAGTATAGTAGTATATTATTATTATATATGAGTACTATATATATATATATATATTCAAGGTATTTTAATAGGCCTATCCTAGGTCAGTGGGTAGAGCAATCTCGCATAGCAAAGAGAGGGGCCCATGTTCGAGACTGGTTGGAGGAGAGAATGGTGAGGTATTCTCTATTCAACTCTAGCTTCGTCCACCGAGACGTTAATGAGTGACATTTGTGGTGTGCTTTGCTACAAATGGGATTAAAATGGCGGCGTCCGCGATAGGGCCGTGGCTGCAGCGGAATTTAGCCGTTAGGCTTGTTTCCCAAGGACCTTTCCTCGAAGGGCCTCAGCTGAACAGAATATATATTATTGTGTCAGTAATGAAGATATTTTATATATAGTATTATATTTATATAGGTAGTGAGGGTGAGTAGTATGAGTTATTATAATATTATATATTAATATATATATCTATATATATGATTAATATATATACTATATATATTATGGGATTGCTTTCGTGTTTTTTCTGGAAGTGTGAATTTTTCAATTGAAATTTGCAGCAATTAATAAAACTTTTTTATTACTGAATAAAAAAAATATTTTTTTCTCGAGAAATTAGTAAAGTACTACTAAAGAAATTAGGATAAAGTTAGGAAAAGTTTCATGATAAAAGCTGTTTCCTGGACCGTTAATATTTTTCACCCAATGTCATACAAGAGAAGAGTAAAATGCATGTGTATAAACGAAGACCAACGATTATATGGAAGTGGAGTTGAGACCAAAATAGCTGAAAAAATATAAATATATCTGTTATAAGCATAAAAAAAATTATGATAAAAAATATGATTATTTGCGAAGTAAATACGCATATGTGACAGTGAATTTTAATACTTTTTATTGAAATCTGTCATTTTTCAATCTGGAATTTCCAAAATATCCCTCTTTTGAGCTGAGCTTGCTCAAATTTTTTTTCTTCAAAGTCTCACACTTACTTCTGTCTATTTCATCATAGGTTGTTTCAGAGGGTCATCCACATCATAACTAGGCTTAATATGAACGGTTTATCTTGGGGCTATTTTGGGCTTGATTCCTAGGGCTTTCGCATTCGAAGTTTCTAGCAGTCAAACAGATATAACTTGATAGTCATGTTCTTATAAGATGTTTTAACTATTAGGGCAGAAAGGACATCAAACTCCTCGTTAATTTCATTTACCATGCCCCCTCTTTTCAGGGAGGCTTGAGTGCATTTCTTGGCCACTAGGTCTACGACTTTGTGGCGTTCCTCTCTACGGTGTCTTTAAGTCAAAATTTTAGCTAATATAGCTCATTATATTCAGGTACTCATCAAATATAAGATGTCTGAGAAACAAGTTTTTGATTCTTCAAGTTTGGGCACCAGAATTGTTCTCCGAGGTTGGCGCGCATGCTTGAACTGCCATTAGCTCGGGTTCGCATTTTAAATGGAGATGGACATTTCAATAACTCTAATGAGTATAGTGATTTACACATTAGTTTCTGGGGGTCGTTCAGCACTAAACTTATCTCTCAATATCTGTAGCGTCAGGATATTAATAATGATGCAGGTAGTTAATTGATTATTTATTATTGATTATTATTATTATTAATTATTATCTATTATTATTAGTTATTATTTAATTTTGTTGATTATTATTATTATTGATTGATTATATTATTATATTATTATTTAGTTATTATTAATTTATTATTATTTATTATCATTATTATTATTATTATTATTTATTATTAATTATTATTATTAGTTTATGTATATTGTATTATGTAATTAATTATTTATTATTATTATTAATTATTATTATTATTATATTAGTTATTATTATTATCTATTTTATTATTATTAATTATTAGTTATATTATCATTTATTATGAGAAATAGGATTATATATTATTATATTATATTATATTATATATAAGTATATTATATATAGTATACTATTATTAATAGTAGTATAATAATAATAAGTATTATATATAATTATATTATTAGTAGGTATGTGATATAGTACTATATCTGAGTAAAAGTAGTGAATAGTATACTGTAATATATATATGATATATAATATATATATTATTATATATATAAGTATACGGGTATATACTATAGTATGATATAAATATATATATATAGTAGGGTATTTGTTATGTATGTGTAGATATATATATATATTATATATATAGTTATGTATATAGGATAGTATATATTATATATGATACTTATTTGATTTATAAATTAGTATAAATTATTAGTATATATATATTAGTAGTATATATATATAGTATATAGTATATCATTATATATATAGCGTATATATATAGGAGATTATATATATAGTATATTAATATATATATATATAGTTATATATATAGCTATAGTACTATATAGTATATATATGATATATATATATATATATATATGACTATAGTATATATACTATAATATTATATTGATATATTTATATGTATATATATATAGTATATATATAGTAGTAGTAATATATATATAGTTAATATATATAGTATAGTATATTAATATATATATATAATTATACCTAATATATATATATATAGTTATATATTATTATATATATATAATATATTATATATATATATATATATATAATTTATAATTAATATATTATATTATATATATATATAGTAATATGTATATATATATATATATATAATAGGTATATAGTTATATATATATAGGTATTAGATATATATAAGCTCATATATAATGATATATATATTAGTATATAGTATATAGTATATATATATATATAATTATAAGATATAATATATATATATATAAGTATAGTATATATATATTAGTAATATATTATATTATATATATAAATAGTATATATAAATGATAATAGTATATATATATATATAATATAGTATTATAATATATATAATATTATATATTATATATTATAATATATATATATATATATAATTATAGTATATTGATAGATATATAGTATATTATATATATATAATGTATATAGTATATATATTTGATATATGGTATATATTATATATATATATATATATAGTTATATATAGAATATAATATTTATATTGTATATCGATAGTGATGAATATAGTATATAATATTTATATGATATATAGTATATGGATATAATATCAATATATAAAAAAATAAGTAGGCTATAGTATAATATATATATATATAATATATAGTATAAAGTATATATTTATATATTATAGTATTATATTATATATGTATAATAGTAAGAATTATATAGTATATATTTATATATCATAGTACTATATATGTGATTGTGCAGATATATAGATATAGTTATAGTGATATTATATATAAATATAATAGATCTAATACATGAAATAAAAATTATATACTTATAATATATATTATATATATATGAGTATATAATATATATATAATATTACTATAATACATATATATATATTCTACAGAATTTTCGAAGGATGCCGAATCTGGCTGACACGTTGAACAACATCTGGCCGGAAAAAAACCGGACAAACAATGGAGCTTGTAAACCGTAGAGTTTTAGGAAGCTTTAGAAATGGAAGCAATGTCTTTCGTTATTTGCAGCACGCATAAATAGGTGGGCCTTTGAGGTGTTTCTTATTTCGTCATGGATTGCTATAAGAGGGACATCTCCGAGAGACGATAAAGATGACAAGATGGGACTTTGATTCCCGGTAGTACTTAATCTTTCTTCCGTTGTTTCTCATTTTCGTAAACAGGAGGGTCTTAAACTTAAAAGATTATTTCAAATGCATACGCTTAAGAACGATGATTCTCATGGTCGCAAGATTTTTAGAAGTGGTGCGACTCGCAATAAGTATACTCAGGAAATCTTTGTGCTCCGCTGTTGTTCCCAATGGGGCAGAGAGCAGCAAATACAGTAAACAGATGGAAATACTAGGTTCAGGGACCTTTCGGAGTTTGCCCTCAAGTTGCTTTGGCACCATGAGATTGTCGGCGGCGTGAACGGGGAAAGTTCTTGGTGAGTTAGGCAGAGGTCCTTCAAGGTGAATTGGGAAGGAATCGTGGTGTTAGTGTTCGAAGTACAATTCAAAAGATGTGTTCGTGAAGAGAGAGCGAGCGCGAGAGTTGAAAGATCTGGCGGATTATGAAGTGTGTGTAAAAAATTAGTATTATTAAGTATAATTTTAAACTAATTTGCGGTCTGCCTCTGGTAGATTTCCAGTCGCGAGGTTTATCACAGACGACCTAATAAGCAACGGGGAGAGATTTTCTCATTATAGGAGTTTTCTCAGAGGGGCAAGGAAAAAGAAACTAAAACCTAGTGCGATAAAAATCTTGTGCACCCGAATGACGAACAGAATGATTACGGCTTACACTCCTTTAGGACAGATAACGCCAGGTGTTCCTCCTATGAAAGAGAGAGTAAGCTACGTTCACCTCCACCTCTCTGAAAAAACGATAGAAACTATAGCGGAGGGAGAGGGTTGAAAGATAAAGACATGATTTAATTAAATAAAGTGAAGGATTGAAGGAAACTAATAGAAAGTTTGGTAAAGAGTGACAAAGTCACAAACTAGTTCTAGAGCCGGAGGGACACACAAAATCCTAAGAAAACGTCTATAGTTATTTGTCTAAAGTTGCAATATTTGATGCATATACACTGAATAAACAAGAAGCATATCCCTTGCGGGGATAAATATAAGTATAGTATATAGTTAGTATAGTATATAATATATATATATAATTATATAATATATTACTATATATATGATATAGCGTATATATATAATATATATATATAGTTATATAGTATATGATATAAGGTACAGTATATATATTATATAATTATATATATAGTAATAGTATTATTTAAGTCTATATATATATATATATTAAGGATACTAATATGTTATAGTATAGTAATAAATATAGTATAGTATATTATATATACTATATTGTAATTTGTATATATTTGTATATAGTATATAGTATATATCTATATAATATAATATATATATGATGATTTATATATATATATTAGTTATATTGATATAGTGATATATATATATATGATATATGAGTACTCAGCATTTATAATATTATCTAGTATATGATATATATATATATAATATAAATATATAGTTATATTATATTATTATTATAGTATATAGTATAATTTATATATATACGATCTATATATATATATATATAGTGTAGCTTATATATTATATATTAGTATATAGGTATGATACTATATAGGTAGTTATACTGAGTATATCGTATAGTATAGTATCAGTATAAGTATATAATATAAGTATATAAAAAGTTATAGTCGTACTATATATAGTAGTATATATATAGGTATATATATATATATATATATTAGTATATATACTATATATGAAGTATATTAATAATGAATAAGTATATATGTATTAACTATATATATAGAAATACGTATATATAGTGATATATATTGGTAATATAGGTGTGATGAGTAGTATACGGCTATATATGTTAGTATATAAGGTATATATTAATAATAGTATGAATAATATATATATGTATATAGGTTATATATAGAGCTATTTAGTAATATAAGTTAGATATAATTTATATAGTATATATTAAAATATATAGTATATATATAGTATATATATAGGTATATAATATGAGTTATAGTAGTATATATTGTGAGCAATATATATATATATTATATATAGACATATAGGTAGTATATATTATTATAATTATAGCTATAATTATAAGATAATATAACATAAATTATTATAGTAACTATTATAACTGAATTATATAAAATATCTAATAATATTATATATAATATAGTATATAGTATATAGTGATAGTAGTGTTATGTGTATATACAATATTATAATAGAGTTATATATGAGTATTATACTTAATTATATAAATGATTGGATATTATGGGGTATATGGGGCCGATTATATGCTATTATACTAGGAGTTATGATATCCGATATTATGTAGCGCATTGACACTGGAGTAGTGGTGATAGCGTGTAGTCCGGTATTCTCGGACAAGTATATATATATAATATAATATAGTAGTATATACATATATATATATATATATGTATATATATATATATATAATAGTAAGATACTTGATATATGGTATAATATATATATGAAACATAAATATTAAGGAGCTAAAATAAAAGGAAGTTTCTTAGAAATGATATATAATATATATAACAGTATATATATATTATAAGTAGTATACTATATATATAGGATATATATATATATATATATATTATATTATATACTATAGATAGGTAGGTAGAAAGATAGATTATATAGTATATAGTAATATAGTATATATTTATTTAATAGTAATATATAATATATATAATTATAATTAGTATATATATATATAGGTATAGTATATATATATATGATATAATGTATGTTATATATCGATACATATATAACCTAGGTAATATGTAGGTGATAGATTAGGTATAGGCTGTAAGATATATATATATATACTGAGCTATTAAGTTATAGTATAATATGTATGCTTATATATATATCAAGGAAGTAGTTACGTATTTAGTACTCAGGGTATAGTAATGCAGGGAGTTAATGTAGAACGTGAAATCGTAGTGTATAGTGGATAGGTTCTATCAATGAATTTATGTACGACCTTTATATGATTGTATGGTATGATACTATACGCTGACGTACGTGATGATATCAGGGCAGTTGTAGCTTCAGTCTAGGATTAAGCTATTATAGGATGTATTAGTTATATGGTAATAACTATTATCGTAATACAATACACGGTAGCTAGTATTGTAAATGGCCTGCCATTGCATGAATCCCACAAAAGTATAAAAATTTTTCAATCTTACTGTTTCGTTATCTTAATGGCTGAAGATGTTGGCCCGTGATGAGGGGCATGTAAAAATGTTTTGGACATTCGAATATAGGTCGACAATGGAAAGAATGTGAGACGTAGAATTCCCGTTCCGTGTTGAGGGATAATCTGGGTGTAACTTTCACTAGACGGTGCAAGGATGATCTGAAAGTAATAAGATGACGAATATCGTAGAGAGTATTTTAAAGAAATAAACATCGGTCACTGTTAGAGATACTCATCTAGCAGGGAATATTCATATAGCTAAGGGAACTCGGTAGTAAAATAAATGACTTGCACGGGCTTCTCGGCGTAGGGAGGGCGTAAAAGATTGATCTGCGAAGCTAAGATGAAAGGTCTCGGAGCGACATGGGTGTGTTAATGGTCCGCGAACGAACATGTTCAGGATGTGACGATGAAATTCTACGTGCGAGGTGCAGCCGGAACAAAGCTTGGTATGACTCCAGGTACAGGAACAGGAATAGGGTCAGGGGTAAGGGCCAAGCGGGATAGAA
>JABUQX010100191.1:5000-17137 GCA_015478945.1 Trachelipus rathkii
ATTCATATTTTCTCTATTACTTTTTGCAAAATCCTTCTTTTTCATCTTCTTTAACGAAGTCTTCTATCTCCTTTATTAAGCATCTTCCACTGTCTGGTTAGCTTAGTCTTCTGCATTCTAGTAATATTTAAACATTGCTTTATCAGCTCGGAAAATAATATCTCGTTCTCTTACTATATCATTCTCATCTACTAATATTAATATTACTCTATGGCTTATCAGTAACTTTCATAGTATTTTCTTTTACAGTTGTCAATATTATTGGACAATCATTAATCGTGGGCTTCATCTAGTAAAAATATGAGCTATATATCTATATATCTCCTATTATATATATCAGAAATCTATTATAGACAATATAATCTATCATCCTCGCAAATCTTTGTAAATCTTATATCTACTACTATCTCTCTATTTCCGTTCTTATATCATCTGTGGTGTGGGCAATATTATATATATATATATTTAACTCATATATTAGAGATAATATATAGGGGCTATTTATATGCTAATCTCATATATATCTATACGGGAGGGTTTATTATATATATATTCCTATATACCTATATATATATAGATTGTATAATAATAATATATATATAACTCTTCTCTAAATATCTAGCTACTTATTTTCCCTTATATACTATTGTATTCTAAGTCTCAGGACTACTAATTTCTATTTTCATAATAATATATCCATATCCGGTAAAAAATGAACCTATGCTATTAATACCTCTAACTATACTTTTGAGTGTGCTAACCTTGTATCTATACGTCGACTGGTATCTTTACTATACTAAAGAATATCTTATTTAGGGGAGAAACGTATATTTACTCAACTCATTATTAGTGTTAGTATTATTCATTAATCTTTATATTTATGGATAATCTCAATTCCGGTAGCATTTAACTAGTATATATATTATTGTTCTTACTCTATATATATTCTATATTTATAAGTAACGATATTTGTTGTTTTCATATATCAGAGTATTTTCGACCTTGTATTATTTTTGGTTATTTCGATACATATATCTATTAGGTAAATACATAGGAGTAATATATATAATACTATTTATGTGTGACGTAGTATGGCTCTTTAGTAACTAATATATAATATACCATATAAGCATATTTGGGAATACCTTGTTATTATATATTGTGTAGTCACTTGTTGTACTACGCTTGTCAATGATCATTTCTAATTGTCGCATCTAATTATTCATCTCATTTTTGGCATAACTTTTTCATCGCCATTACTCATGTCTTTTATACTATTACTTTTTTCATCTGTTATTCACCTTATCCCTCCTCACAATATTCTTTTAGCAGTTGCCTTCAATTTCTGAACTCAGTTCAATAGCTATCTGTGATAGCAAGTGGATAATATCTTTGGCAACTGAATATTTTGATCGAATTATGTTGTTGTACTTGTATTTTCATTGCATTATAAAAAGGGGTTTACTCAAACGTACTGTACTTGATTCTTATTGTTTTCTTCTACAAAACTTATCTTAGTAGTGTTTTTTTATTAACCTGCTTTGTTGTTTTACTTATAAAAGAGTGTTCGCAATCAAGTTTTGAATAAAATAGTCCGTATTAATTTTATTCATATTCTTATTATGTATGGTATTTTCTGACTTGCCATCATTACTTGATTAAAATCTTATCGTATCAACAAAAGGCAACACTATAATTTGAGTATCTACTATCGTATAACTCCGTTAATACTGACTGGATCGAGGGTCCTATATCATTGTATTAATTTCTTATGTAAATACTAACAGCAATGAGTACTATTGCGAAAGCAGTGGAGTCTAATGCTCTCATTACTATTAAGGGTGAGCTACGATTACTATAGAAAGGACTGTCTTTACTCGTGTCTCTTTACATGTTTACTTTCTCAAATGTGTAAATCAACTATAAAATTAAAAGTACATATTTTTTGCCCTTCTTTTACACTTAGATGTGAGTTTTGAATATCGACATTTACATATTTATATATATTATATATACTACTTATAGATTATATTATATATTATATATATCTGACTTTTGATATTTATAGGGGGATAGTTATATAGAATTATTATAATAAACTATGATATAGTATTAAATTTCAATTTTATTAAATCTAACTTATTGCATTATAAAATCCATTCATCATAACATAAATTACACTATTTTGCCTATATCTTTTGTGAGAAATGAACTGTTTTTCAGAGATAACAACTGTGAGAGATAAATTCTGTTATTGTGCTCTAGAATGTTTGTTAAACAGGCAAGGAATTTGAATTTAAGTAGTATTATAATATAGGAAGAATTGATAAGTTCAATTTATTTATTTTAATTATGTTTTTTGAATCGTCATTCTTGTTTGAAGATTTTTCATCGTGCTTTTCTTCAATTTGATATCTTAAGTTCTATGATTGAAGCGATCATTAGATATTTCTCCATATATACTATTGGCCTTTATATAACAACTATTAAAATGTCTGAACCTCAATCAACTAACGGGTTATGCTTATTGCATGTTTGGAAGTTCGGTTTCTATATATAATTTTCTAAAATATTATACCTCCTTCTATAAAGTAAGTTACATTACAAAGTAAGATATCTATCTTCTATCATTTCAACATTTAACCAGTTAATTATTACTAAGTAAATATTGTAATTCTTTTAGATATTATATATATATATATAAATATTATAATTCTTTTAGTTATTTTAATAATTGATATACAATTTTATCAAAAGAAAAGTTTATATTATATTTGAACAAAATATATATATTCCTACTGGATATTACGTATCTTTATATTCTATTGATGATAAACAAATCCTCGTCTTCAGTAATTCATGATTAATTATTTATATGATATTATCATGAGGTTTCTGATGTGATGGCGCAACTAACCTCTAATTTATCTTGTGTTTCTAATATGGCAGGAAAAACTCGATTGTTTCAATGAGATAAGACTCAGTTCCTTTAATCTATCTACTCTATATAATCTTCCGCACAGTTAAAATATCTTCGAAAACACAAAACTCAAACCTTTGTTTGTCCTTAATTTATAATCGCGTTCTTACTTGGAAGGATTACATTGTTTATCTTATCATGCAATATTCTAAGGGTAAGAGATTGTGACAGGCATTCGAAATAATCATACAGAACATTCTAAATAGATCAAGAGAGGCATTCTAAATAGATCAAGACAGACATTTTAAATAGATCAATATAGACAATCTAAATCGATCAAGACATTCTAAATAGATGAAGACAGGCATTCTAAATAGATCAAGATAGACATTCTAAATTGATCAGGACATTCTAAATAGATGAAGACAGACACTTTAAATAGATTAAGACAATCTAAATAGATCAAGAGAGGTATGTTATAAATCAATTGATTTAAATTAATGATATAAAGTAAGATTAATTATGAGAATTTAATATATTGTAGGATATACAATAGATAGAATAAATATTGTTATACTCAAGGGTATATTTGGAAATTTCTGGTTGTCAAATGTTCACTCTCCTAATTCTATCTATTAGTTGATATATATTAAGTAATGAGTATGGAATTTATATTCATATATTTGTTTTATAATTATTTATATATCTTAATTAATTTATGTGGTTATATTTTATTTTTGATATAGTAAATAGAAATATATATATACGAACGTACTGGGATACCGAGTAAATAATAAGTATGTATGATTATATGTTATACAAAGAATGCATGGAGATAGATAATAAGTTGAGTATTTATGGATGGGATGTCGATAGATATTCGGTGCGATCATGTCGCTGAGAGAGTGTGTTTGGTGAAATGATGTTTGATTAATTCGATGAGCGGATAAGTGCGGATGTTTGGTGTATGACTTTTCAATATATATTTAATATATCTAATATACACCTCAAAGAATAGAATTAATATATAATAATGCAAGTAACTTATATAGATGTCATATATTATCTATATATAGTGATTTATATATTATATAGGTCCATTTCTACGTGCTATTTTCCGTAAGATCATCTTAAATGTTATTGTAGTGTCTCCTGATAGTTATTCCCTAAAATAATATAATTACGATTTCATCAATAATATAAGTTATATATAATGGGCGGTAAAAGCCGTTAAACTCGACTTTTGACTTTTCCTTTGCATTTTAAATAACGAATCATTTTAAAAGTCCGCCTCTTCATAGCAATAGACGCATACAAATTCTTAATCTAATCAGTCTTGTGAGATGAAAAGGTACTTATATACAGATTCGAAGTTTACAACGTTGGCACTTTAATATCACTCTTGTATTGAATTAGATATATATATTAATATTATTATATAAAGACTTTATTCATTGTTATGCTTCTTATATATTATTATTATATATATATATATATATATATATATATTTATTATTATATTTATTATATATCTTAATTATATCTACTTAATATTTTAAATAGGAGCTACTTTTCATTTTTAGTTTAACTTTACGTGTCAGTGAGGACTTAGTAGATATCATCGAACCCAACCCCTTTTTTCCCTCAATAGTTCCTGTATTACTTTTTATATACCATTATTGACTTCCCTAGGTGTGGTCTGATCTTCATTTTATTGTATTAGCGTCGTATATCTATTTTTCACTATTATATTACGGGCGGCACGTAAGAGAATAACACAAATTCGGGTTTCTAGAGAAGAGAGAATACTATTATAATTACTCGAGATTACTTGTAAGGTATAGCTATATTTCTGTACTATTTAAGTGGTCATATTTGGTCTTACCCTATATGGTGGCTATATCTTATCTACAAATTGGTATTTAATTGTGTGTATATAGATTTTCTAATAACAGTAAATTTTTATTATTATTTATAAAATATTAACATTTCTCAATAAGTGTAAATGGTGTATTAAAATTGAATCCGTACTATATTTATGTTATATATTGTTATATATAAATATATTATTTATTGTTTATTAATTATTCTACATTTATTATAGAAGTATTATATATTTTTAATATATATAGCGTTATTATATATGTTTATTATATATAGTTATATATATATATATTATATATATATATAATATAGTATAATTATATATTCAGTATATTTAAATTTTGGTTAAAAAAGTATATATAAATTAGTATTTATTTTACTTTCATATTATATATTATAATTATTAATACTTATTAAAAATAATATATATATTAGGGCGAAGAGATAGATTAAAGGAGTATTAAATTACGTAGTAAACCTGTTGATTATTACTCTAATTACATTGGAAATAAAAAGATATTAATTACCTTACGTATCGCGGTATTGCTTTCGAGTGCCGTTAGCGATACTCTCTTATATGTGAAGCAATGACACTCATTAAACCATCGCTAGATTTCTATAAGAATTGAAAAGTTTTCTGCATTCAGAACAATGATATTAAGAAATCACATTTTTGAGTGAGTACGATGCATAATACCTTAACAATCTAAATATGACGCACATATTAAATTTATTCAAAATTGCCATAATTTAAGGAATTTAGCAACAGAGTAACGTAACGTTAAAAATATTAAAATGACAACTATTTCTCATCCAACATTTAGCATGAGACGCCCTAATTTCATCAAGAAATATAAATATTGGACACCACAGCAGTGAAAGAAAATGATGTGGTCACATACTGTTTAGCGAACACACATTCATTATATGAAACAGTCTCATCAATTGGATCTTTTGTTAGCATTATGTTTCGTTTATGTTTTGCTTCATAAGAAAATATTTCTAAACAAACATTCACATTTGAGAATATATTAAGAAAATAGTTGCTGTCAACTATTATGTGAGAAATGCAATGCTAATCACAAGATTTACTCGTCGTGATCCGTAAATATACTGTAGACCTACATAAATAAATATAACCTATAGCAATTTGCTTTGCTTAAAAACTTGAAAATGAATCTAAGTTTTTTAATAAAAGTTTAATATCTTGATTCCCATAAAGCACCTCTTAAGCTTAAACAATGCTTTAAAAAAAATTTCATTAGGTCGTAACAATCACGAAATATTTTCGCACACGCGTTACCTTGTTCGCCCCATCTTGTCGGGAGACGCTTGTCATTTTTGTTCTGGAAAAAATGCATCTTCTCTTTTTTTTTCTTTTAAAATATTTATTCGCTTGGAAACTTAAATAGCGCATATAGTTGCATCTCGATGTGCCAGTATAAGTTTGGTTACTATTTAATTTACATGATTTGTACTCACATATGTGATTGAACAAACGTGATAACATTACTAGACGTCGCCGTTGGATATTTTCTGCACGCCTAAATCACCTTTCAATATTCATGAACATTTTCTTGCATTGCCTTTACACATCATATCGTTGTTCCAATCAAAAGTTAATATTTATATTCGACATATAAAAGTTCGTATATTACCGTCAGATATTCGAGATAAAGAAAAACGACCAATAAGAGGCAACAAAAATGGACCTATTCTGCAGACCTTGGTCCCAATCAAGTCAACTAAAATATTATTTAATCAAATACATGCCCATTATCTTGCGACAAACACACGGCATATTAACACCGACCTACCTAGTAGGCCCCTGTCAATTTCTAAACAAAGGTCAAATGATAATATATACGCCAATACTAACCAAAAGTAAAATCTTACTAGCTAAGGTTACCAAGGTGGAAAGCTTTTTTATAATAAAATAAAATATATTGTGATACTGTTATTTAGAAAATGCTGTTGTGTCTCTGACCATGGATTAAGTCATCTACTTATGCTATCTCAGAATATACTGAATCTGAAATGCAACAAACCAACCATATACTTATCCAATCCATTCTCTTTAATTGCAAAGGTGAGTCCACTAACTCACAAACTCCTGCGAGGATAACCAATTCAAAAAATTTTAAAACACTATAATAAGAATGAATCAAAGGTTACACGTCTTCCTACATTTCTTTATAGTGTCCCCTAGAAAAATAATGTTTCCGTCTGGGTAAATATTTATAGACTCTGTATCATTTCCAATATTACCTGGGAGAATAATTGAAGGGACATAATGGCATTTGTGCGAATGATCTGGCATGTTGGAGCGAGAGAGAGAGTGCCGATCGAGAGGTAAGAGGATTGCTTTGTGGAGGAGTTGGAGGATAGCAGTGATGAAGATTGAAACATTACAGAATGACGAGATATTAGACACAGTATACGGGGAAAATGAGGGTGGAATGGAGGGGATGAGAATGTGGTGAGAAGGAGGAGGATGAAAGTGCGGTATATACCGCAATTTATCTCGGAGGAATGTTTCTAACATTAGGGATGAGTGGAGATAGAGATTTCGCGAAGAATGGAAAAGTATGGATAAATAAATCTAAAGCGTATAAAACCCCATTTAAATAAAAAAGATAGAAACATCGAATATAGGTTAAAAAAGTGATTTTAAAGAAAAAAGCATATCGATCCCAACATCTGCTGTCGGATGCGGAAACATGGGACAACAACTGAGGAAAGAAGGAGAGGGAGTAAGAATACAGGACGGCGGAGATTTATAGATTTAAGAAACTAGATTGGAAAAGGTAAAAAAGAGACAGAATACAGACTCGGAAAACAGAGAAGATATATGTGTTAAAGAAGATGACAACTGAATTGATGTGGGGAGCATGAGATGTGGGAACATGGAGAGATGAGCAGAAGAGAAGCCGAAAGAAAATGGGAATGGACACCAAGAAGGCAAAGACTCATGGGAAGACCCGAAATATGGGCGGAATAAATGCGTGATAAGATGTCAGCGACCTAATATGAGAGAGCTGAAGAAAGAGAATAGTGCAGGAGAGGACGTCTGGAAAGATGCTTGCGGCTGACAGGATTAAGAATCCTTCTCTGAGAGGAAAGAAGAAGAAAATTAATATATTATATATAAAAGTAGTAATATAAATTAATATATAATATAATATATAATTATATATATTATATAATTATATATATATATATATATGATATATAATATATATATAGATATATATATAAATAATAATATATATATATATATATATTATAAATATTATATAATATATATTATATATACTATATTATATATATATTATATAGTATATATAAATATATATATATACTATATATATAAGTATATATATATATATATATAATTATATATATTATAATAATATATATATAATAGTATAATATATTATATATTATATATATATATATTACTATATAATATATATATATTATATATATTATATAATATAATATTATATATAATATTATATATAAATATATATATATATAAAATATTATAATATATATATATAATATATATAATATATATATATATATATCATTATATATTATAAATAGGAACAACAGCCCTTCAACTAAAGAAAGTCTTCCCAACTAACAAATGTTCCTCTATTTCTTATTTAATAAAACAAAAGATTAATTTTATAATTTACTATTTACTTAAATTATTATCAATAAACTTTAATTAAGAGAACTTAAGCCCTATCAAAAATATGAAACTTTAAATAATTTAGGGAAGGGTCTACGGATTATATTATATATATTATAATATATATATAAATATAATATATATATATATATATAATATATATATATATTAGTATGTATATATATGATAATATATATTATATATAATCTATATATATTAATATATAAATACACAATTGTGTACATGAACTTACAGCTAATATCATCTACTCATTGAATGATTAGTTTCTTAAAAATAGAATAGCATTTGCCAGTTCTCCCTCATTTTTCCTCTTTGGTCTGATTTTTATAATTGCAGAGCAGAAATAAAAGGTCCTCAACATTTTTTCTTGCAATAACTCCCAACGACTCTCAGCTTCTTGTATCAATTCTTGAAACCTAAGTATTTAAATTAACTTCTTTCAGTGCAGCAAAAGAAATTTTATTTAAAGTTAATGAATAAATGTGTACAAGTATTAGAAAGGACCTTGACATTTTTCTTGAACCAATCGACCGCCTTTCGATCTAAGCTCTTCAATATCGTAGAAGCTTTTCATACTATTTCTGAACCTTTCTGAAGAATGACTGAGAAGGTGTAGTAACGGAGATAGTTGAAGTTTCATACTTACAATATGTTTAGATGTATTCCTTTTTCTCTTGAACTTCCTGCAATACCCTTTAATACAAATGGCCACTATGCAAAGTGCAAGCGATTTTAGGGCTTTTTGTTGTTGTTCTTTCATAATACGCCTTAACCCTGTATGATTGGATCATATCAAACAACAGCTAGTAATTATATCAATTGTCAAATTGAAAGAACAATTTCTCTCGTACCATGGAGTCCTTTATTTCTTCAGCATCTTAAATATTGATGTATATGTACAGTAAGGTTGAATTATTAGAATATCTATATCAAAAATTGGAAAACATAAGATGCCTGAGTTAAAATCTTCGACAGTTTTTGCATATTGCATTTTGTGATGTTTGGAAGTCGAAAGTCAATACAACTGCATAATTATTTGGGGGAAAGTCATTCAAAGAGTCACACTTATAACTTTGTTGTCAGTCTTAAATTTTTCCGTACACAACTCCTATCTTCTTGAAAGTACTGGCTCGACTCTCCTCTTGAAAATTACTGACTCCGACTCCACCCTCTAAAAATTATCCTCTGACTCCCGACTCCGACTCCCTCTTTCAAAACTGACCTGACTCCGTCCCCGACCTCCGCGACTCCGACCCGACTCCGCAACCCTGGTTGCTAGGATGAAAGCCTCAAAGAACTGGGAAGTTCTGTTTTAGACGTGTTGGGAACTGACTTCCTCCCTTTTTTCCCCTTCTTCATTGCTTCAGCTATCAATAGGGTGGCTCAGTCAACCCGATGTATGGTATTGACTGTCTCATAATCTGGGGGGGGGGGCTCTGGGTTTCACCCACCCGGCTTTGGACAGGGTCGAGTCATAGCAGGCCAAAAGGCTTATATAAACTGTCTGGTACTTTCCAGTTCACTTGAACCCTCTAGTTCTTTCCGGCGAGATTTTGTGCTTTAATCTCTCTCCTTATTATTGTTACACGAGGGGCAAAATAGCCGACGGAACTTTATCCTCTCGTACCAACACTGTACGGACGCCTTCGTACAACAAGGGGTGCTGTATCTCTGTGCACGAGTATTGTGTTGACATTGTTTAACTCCAGGGCTAGTTTTGCTGTGGTGCTTCCTTCTTCCAACAGCACCTCTGTCGTTGAATTCTCTTCTCAGTCTTCTGTATTTCCACTGGAATTAATCCTCCTCATTTAAAGTCCTTCGGTCTATGCTTCATAAATGCGTAATTTTGCGCTAGAGGGGTGAACTTTTGAAGTAACTACACCCCTCTTGAATGGGGTCAGATATGTGGCGTGGCAAATGAATGAATCTCTCAATATTCTCCCACCAAACACAGTTCAGCTATATTTCATTAGACATCGTACTCTATCTCACATAACTCTCAGATGGGATCATATGTTCGCAACCACACAAATTTTTGACCTTTCAAACTTAAATTTAACTTTAGACTTCTAGTACTCCACACACAAAATCTACAACTACGCTCTTCTACCACAAATTCACTCATTAAATGCAAATCCTCTATCCCCTCTTCATTTCAATTTTCCGACAGTCACACAAACACATTTCAACAATCCACACACCATAAAAATTTCACGCGTTTCCTTTCACTTCTGTTTCACCCTTCCTTCTTCCATCCCCTGAAGATCCTACTTACCCCCCATCCTCTCTCATTCTCAAACCTACCTCTCTGACATATCATATACAGATACGATTCCATAAACCATTTTCGCCGAAGGAATAACGTCGCCTAACTATTGCGATCTACGACCCATTTCTTCGAAGGCATGCCATTAAAAGCATTCCCTGGCAAGAGATAAGTGGTAGTAGGCCCAAGCCTAAAACAATACCATCCGTCCTTAGTCGCGTTTCCTATTCTCTACGACCGACAGGACAATCACGATTGGGATTTCTATCCTACACGATGGATAAAGGTATTGATGTCATGTAGATGTTGCTAAAAAACACAGTATGAGTATATGTATTCTTCTACTAAGTAGGAATGAGTGTGGATAGAACTCATAAAGAAATAGCGAAATCATGGAATGTCATACCCATATACCAATAATAGCAAAAATGTGTAAATTATTTACGATAATATATAATATAAGTATATATAAAAATATATTATATATATAAAATATATATATATATATATTATAGATTATATATATATAAAAAATATATATAAATAATAATATAAATATATATATATGACTCGAAAGAATACTCAAATATTACGCATTATTTGTATTGTGGCAATGCCTAATGGTTTGAACCCTACCCTTGAGATGGTACTCCAAATATTTGTATATTTGGAGTACCATCTCAAGGAATGGTTCAAACCCACTTAGGACCATAGCAAATATACTTATAATTATAATATATCATATATAATAATATATAATATATCAAAACTCTATAATAAGTAATATTATTATAATTATTCCTTACTTATATACATAAATATATATATAAAAAGTAAAAATATAAAAATATTTATAATATATATATTACTTATAATATATATTATATATATATAATAAATATAATAATATATAATATGCAATGTATAAAATATAATAATATATAATATATATATTAATATATAATATATTATATTAGATATTATAATATATATATATAGATATATACTTATAATATTTATCATATATATATATTATATATATATAGTAATTAAATTATAGTATTATTGTATTTATTTTATATTTTATATATTAATATTATAATATTATATTATTATATATATATTAATTATTGAGTTTAATATTATTTCAAAAATCCTTAATATTGTTCAATAATATCGGGGGTAGAAAAATTGCTGATGCATTGAAAAAAAATGCCGATTTGTCAATGACGATGACATTAATATCGTCAAGTACTATATAATATAATTATATATAGATAATAATATATATATATATATAAAATAATTATATATATATATATATACTATAATATTATTTATTTTAT
>JABUQX010100192.1:7500-50947 GCA_015478945.1 Trachelipus rathkii
ATATATATATTATTATATATATTATATATAATATATATACTATATGGAGATACCTCTAGATACCTTGATCTACTTTTATGTATGTAGATCCTATTAATAGATATAATATATATCAATAATATCGATACCTATATGTATTTATACTTGCAATACATCATTGCAACATTCTCTAATCCATTCGTCATCAGTTTTCTCCTAATTGCCATTTCATTTTTAAAAAATAGTATATGCTTTGATATCAACAAATTTCCCTTTCTAGTTGGTGGTTTTTTTTTTTGGAAAAAGTTTAGATTTCCGGTGCCTTTGGAAGCCTCTTTAAACACCAATAGTTCCTGGCTGCATAGGGGATAAATTCCCAAAAAAAACATGAAAAACATTACCTGTTCCTTTTTTTTTTCCAAATTTTTAAATTAGTATTTCCTGTATTCTGGCCGATTAGGTCATTTTGGTTGTTTATTTTTATCCCCTTTTTTTATAATACACATCGCGCGGGCCCGGACCCCAAATTAATAAAACAACGGCACTTAGGGGGGTTTTTTATTTGTCCCCCCCTTTGAATTTGTAAATCCTTAAAATAAGGGAATTTTTGTCCCCATTTGTCCTCCCGGAATAATTGTTCCTCCCCTTTCGCGCAACCAAATTTTTAACCATTTCCCCCCCTTTTTTTGGTAAAGGGTTGCCGTTTTTTCTTCAACGTTAACTCTTCCATTCAATATTTCCTGGCCACATAGAAAGTCCCACCATTTTCCTGGATATCTCTGATTTCACAACCCCTTCAACCTCCCCAGAAAAGGAATAGGGATTTGGAAAACGGGAACGTTTTAAATTTCCAAGGCCCCCCCCTTTTATAATTTTTAGGTTTACAATCCATTTTGGAAGGAGACCCTTTTAAACTCTTTTTTCCTTACCCTGCTTGTCCCCAATTATCTTTGGTCTTTAGTTCTGTAACTGCGAATAATAACCTCAGTTATTCTAAGCGATCCAGCCTAAAGCTCTTTCCCAGAGTATTTTTAAATTTCCTAAATATTAGAAATCGTTATCCATTAATGTAGCCGTTTCTTCTTTATTATTGGCATTTTTTGTTTTTGGAACAATTAAATTCACTTTCCCCAGATGTTTTAGATTATTCACCCATATCATTATTATATTTTCATTAATTCAGCTGAATATTTTTATACAATTGTCAACCTAATTAATAACAAATAGATAAATTGATTAGTTCGTGCAGTAGTATTTTCTTTGAAATCCCTGAATGCCAATGATTGATATTGGGCAGCTAAAACAGAGTGTAATATTAATTAATATAATTATAATATATATATATATATAGTATATATATATATTTATATATTATTTATATATATATATATATATAATATTATATATATATATAATATATAGTATATATATATATATAATTTTTGGGATTAATGTCAAATTAAATGAGAATATATCGTTATCATCCTATTATTTGAGGAATTTGAAGTAAACTTTATTTAAATTAATGTACTACGTGAAAGGAAATAAGGTATTAGTATTTTGAGTACATCCCTCCTTTAGATTAAGGGGCTCTGCCTTGAAGCGGTGGTGGTTTTTAAGTTCTTCCTGTATATATAATATATATATATAAGTATTTATATATATATATATATGCAATATATTATATATATATAATATTATTTATATATTATATATAATAAATATATGGGCAATACACTAGTGTAATGAAGTGCTTACACAATGCCTACATTATACTGTCTAGTATACAATGGGCTACGGGGGTATTTGCAACATATATCCACTATTCAGGCCATCTTTGTTACTATGCTCAGTTAGATTTAGCACTATGCAATATGCCGGTTTCAGACTAGAATTTTTTCAAATTCCCCAACGTGCCTGAAAGCCGGATAAAATTATCAAATTGCAAGCCGGATTTCGGTACTATACTGCTGGCTCATATATATATATATATATATATAATATATATATATATGATATATATATATATATATATATTAATATTATAATATAATATATATATATATTATATAGGTATATATATATATTTACCTGGGAAATAACAGTTTCCGCAACCTTTTATAACATTACGAATCAATTTAAATAATAGATTATTTGTCTGTTTAAAAAAATAAAACGAATAATCAATAGTAGCAGAGTTTGCAATACTTTACTGTAATTAAGTGAATACAAGGTAACGATAGGGTAACGGCTAACATCTTTGGATGGTGGCAATCATCTATTCCTAATGAAAATTTTTTTTATATTTTAAAACCTTGAAGATAATATCAAGTAATTGAAATGCAGCTGTAGAGAATTGAGGGTTTGGCGTATTGATACGATATTAACGGTCCATAATGTTTTAATTTTTTGTTTTTCCAATTAATTATGTATTATTTGTTGAGTAATTAAATTCCTTTTCTGTTTTTCCTTACATATAAATTATCTGAGGTTTAAAGAAGTATTGGCGCCTGCCAAGAGTAGAGTTAATAGTTTTAAAAGGGGCGAAGACAGGGCAGCAGTCGCGAGTGGAAGTGGTAATAAGGAGCGCCATTTCGTATAAATAAGTGTTTATTGGGGGTGTTGCCTAAATTTAGAGGGGATAAGTTGAAGATTGGTATGAGTAAATGAAGTGTTTTGTCATTTTTAAGGTGCAAAGCGATGTTCTGGACTGTTTCTCTTGTTTTTAAAAATACAATATGTGCCCTTGCCGATCACGAAGTGAGTCAGTGAAGAGCTGGCGTGTTTCTATTAGATTCTCCCGACGGCAGCGAGTCCCAATTCCGTTTATGAAGTATGTGGCTAAAACGCTATAATCTACCGCGGTCAAGCGACGTTCCAGGAAGATCGGAGGGAAGCCTGTGGGAGGGCGTTGCACGGTTGTGGCTGCGACTCGCTATCCTGCTTTTACCGCTTTTTGTATTTTGGCGTGGTTTATTTGTTCATTTATTTTATTTGATTATCTTATTATTTTTGAAATCTGGCATGTTCAACTACAAAGTGACAATTCTGTTTTGAGAGTGCTGTTAAACTGTAGATGAAAAGAAGAGTTTAGTAAATTCACCTTGAGCATACTTGGTTTTTTTCGAAGTGGTTTTAAACTTAATAAAGGGTTTTTTTCCCAGGGTTTGAAAAGACAAATTCCGTTTTAAAGCGAACCTGGTTCGGGGTTGGTTGGTCCCAGGGGCCATCCCGGCACCCCCACTGCTATGGGGAGCCATTAATAAGGGGTTTGGACCTTTTCCCAGGCGAGACAAGGCCCCACGGACGGTCCCGAAGTGGTTTCACCGAAGTTCAGTGGAACTTCCCCCGGTCCGAGTTGTTTGAATCCTGCTTTGGGGGCAAATCCCCGAAAGAAGGGTTGCCCCTTGCCCCAGGTAAACAGAGCGGGTGACGAGAAGTCCGAAAGCATAGACGGACGCACTGCCGGTCTATCGATGAGGTCGAAGCGGGAAAGTGCAAAATCCACTCGCAGCGTTTCACTCCGGCGTAAGGGAAAACGTCGGGAAAAACGAGGGAGGCGGGAACAGAGGGAACGGGGAAAATCCACGTCTGCTTTCGGTGAATCGGGCCTTGGAACGAAATCACAAGTGTTTTACTCATTACGCAAATGAGCGTATAGTCGCGGGGAAACGAGGGTTGTCTGCTAGGAGGTTTGGTTTCAAGAACGGGAGCTATATGTCACGCAGCGGGCCAACGAGCAAGGTCCCGATACTATAATTTGGATTCGAACCTTAAGTGGATACTGTAGCGCGGTTGGCGAGCGTAATGCTCGGTGCTCACCAAACTACTTTAAGGGAGGCCTAGAAAACCCTCCGCCTTAGCTATGCGTGGCAGTTTGCGAAGTTGACTTTGTTCGGATCGCGCGACAGCACTTTTGTATTTTGCCAATACGTACTTTCATACTAAATTGGGAATAACAGTTCCAGAACAGAACTCGTCCAGCTTTTTAGGAGCCAATACATAAGCAAGCTCGTTTGTGATATGCGATAGAAGCTCTTAAGGGACTTATTTTGAAAGCAAGAAATGTATAATTATTGTAAAGGGTAATAGCCTTCAATAAAGATAGAATACTTTTGAGAGTATGATGAAGTTTCAGCATGTTAAAGAGTTAAAATATGCGCAAGGTGAGGAGGCTCCCTACGGCGGGAAAGTCTAATGCTATATCTGCGTTATAGAATCTATAATCGGAAGCTGAAGTGTCGAGTAGTCAAGTATCGATTAAGTTGCAAAAGAGGGAGGAAGCATAGTTGTAAGATTAAGTAAGAGAGAACGAAAGATTTGGTTCATGGCATAAGAGTGAACAGAGTTAGAAGCGCAGCTGAGAAGATCGCGATTTAATGTAATGTAGTGAAATAAAGTTGGAGATATAACAGAACCTTGTACGGAATAAAATTAACAGAAAATGAGGTAGTAGGTCAGCCTCGCATCAGTCAAGTGCGCTATTATAGAACGATGCTGAAAGAAGAGGTAAAGCGATGATGTATAGCAAGGGAGGAGGATAACCAATCAGGAAGAGGCTGTGGAGTAATAGGGCAACGCGTGCGCACATCCGATTATAAAGGTTGGAATTTATGTTCGTAAGGCGGCCACCAACTACAAAGGTCTCCATAATTCAATAGAGGGCGAGAAAACCGTAAGTCAGTGAGATATGATAAGATGTGTGCATACAGTTTGACAATGATATTACAAAAATTGAATATAGCCAAAGAATAATGAAACGCAGTATTTGTACTTTGGCAAGTGATAGACTAAAAGGGAAGGATCAAGATGAATGTCAGGGTGCGCAATTTCAGACAATTCCACAAATAACCAGCAAGCAGAGTTTAACATAAAAATGAAGTTCAAAGATGTTTAGGAAATTTTTGGTCCGAAAAATACATGATTACTGAAAAAAGTTTTTAGGCAAGAGTTCGGCGATAATTATTCTATCACGATCAGGTTGGAGCTTTTGAGGGTGAAGAGTCTTTTCTCTCAGACGTTTTGTATGGCAACTTTTATATCGTTAACAATATATATAAAGAATTTAATATGCATGTGAATGCGGCGGTCTACCGTTTTTTATGTTTTTGAAAACCGAAAAAACCTGTATAATATCCATAATATTATAATAAGAAGATAATTCAATGGTGGTTTTTTCCATATCATAAATACCTTTTTTGACAACACAAGATCAGCCTTAACCGCGTAGTTCGTTGATTGTATATTTCTATTTATTTTTAAGATAACTCAATAAATAAGTGAGAAAAATCTATGAAATGATTTTTGTTTTGGGGGTTCTAAGAGATTTATGGAGACTGTGATTAAAGGCCTGAAATAGGGTTGGAAGATGTACAAGGCTTCAAATATATAAGAGTAAATATATTGTACATGAATATAAAAGTGGTGTTTGGTTGGAACAAGATAAGTATATGGAGAGTATGTTTTCCTGATACTATATTCCTAAAACTCATCGAGTTCTTCAATTTTGCTCTCATGTGACGGTAGTCTTAAGACTACCCTCCGAATGATAATAATATAAAAAAAAATTTATTTTTTAATTTAAAGACGGTATTAAGACTACCCTCCGAATGATAATAATATAAAAATTTTATTTTTTAATTTAAAGACGGTAGTCTTAAGACTACTCTCCGAATGATAATAATATAAGAGGCCTAGGGAATTGAAATGCAAATGCTTTTAGAATGTTAATTATTATTTATTTTCATTATATTTTAATTATTTTTATTTAATTATTATTATTTATATTATTAATTATTAATTAATTATTATTGTTGATTAATTATTTATTATTATTTTTATTATTTATCAATCTTATGAAAATTTTTATAATACGCTTTTAATATTAATGTGAGCAGTGCAACGCCTTCCAATTTCCTATAAGATTATCGAACGCTGCTTTTCATGTTTTATGATTTTTTTTTAAGGACTTCTGAGAATGAGAAAAAAAAGAAACTGCTCATCATGAATCTTTTAAAATCTACATCATATTTTTTTGCTCTGGCACTTCAGTCCATCCCCCAAAATCAAAGGATAAAAAGAGTACGGAGTTTTAGTGCCGTTATTTTTTATGTAATGCTCCTTGATTAAACGACTCGACTTTGGCGTAAGAGGAACCCTAAGATAAGTTGGTTACTCCACTGCATAGATCTTTAAAAGATTGAAATTTATATAAGTCCAGTCCTTATCCGCATATTGCCGGGGCTGACCTATCGAAGCAGTTTAACAATTAAGATAAACGTGTCATCATAATTTCATGAAACGTCAGAAACGCATAACCAGTTAAATAGCTAAAGTAAATGAAGCTAAAAGAAAGAATAAAGTATTATATACTTATAGTATATATAGTATATATAGTAATATATATTATATATATATATTATATATAATATATAATAATATAATATATGATATTATATATATATATATATATATATGTATATATTATTATATAATTAAATGTATTATTATGTATTATTTAATTATTAGTTATTATTATTTATTATTATTATTATTAATTATTATTCCTCAAGCCTGGTAAGATCCTCAAAGGGATTCATTGTCGGTGTTCGCCTCATACAGAACACTCAGGCATTTTCTGTCGTCGCTATCCACTTTATCGGTTTTTTGCCTTTTCTGCAGGTTGGGTCCCAGTCCATCCCATTCCTTCTTTCGGACTTCTATCCACACGCATCTGCTTATACATTGTTCGTACCTATCTCGATGCGCTGATTTTTGCGTTTGGGAACACTGTTGTCATGTTTTATGAATTCGATGCACTACTCTCGTCAGTGCCTTAATATTGGATTCACTGATGCTTCTATGCCCCAATGTCACGTTCCCGCCAGGGCTGATCACCATTGCTCAAAAGCCTCATATCAGCGCCTACCAATTCTCCTATTCTGCTGCCTGCCAAGCGTAGTCCGTGCCCCAACATTCGAGAACCACATATGTCAGTAAAAGGGATGCCTCAGCAATTGACCTATAATATTATCAATTTAATCTCCTTGTATGATATTGATTTGTCTTCTTTCAGTATCGGGTAATCGGGCTTCCCGTTTTTTTGCGAACTTCCTTCTATCATGTCTCTTCATTTTAGTTCTTTCTCCATTCCAACGTCCAGCTTTCAATATCACCACGCACGATACTTAATTTATCCACGCTGACGCCATTTTTCCCCATTTTCCCCAACATATATTTATTTCTTGCTGCTTTTCTCTGGCTAGGTTTTCATTACTGTCTTTCCCTTTCTGTAGTTTATTTTGTATCCATTTTCTCTCATTTGGGTGTTCCATCTGTCTATCAGCATCCTAGCAAGTCCTAGTCCCGTCTTGTGTGTATTGTGCAGCTTTAATTGATTCAAGACATATAAGTAGGAGTATGCTTGATTTGGAATCAACAATGGGATATTCACTGATCATGATTAGCAATCAGTGTACAGATACAAACAAGGCAGGGGGTGATGAAGACATTAGCTGTTTCACTCCCATCATTTACCTAAAATCACTCCTGCTTCTATTTTGATCTGATCTATCATATTTCCTGGAACCTTTGTATGGTACTTTTTATTGTTTCTTACTTAATAAGTTAGCGTATTCTCTCCCATATTCCGGCTTTCATTGCGATGACATCTCCAGAGTCTTTTCTCTATCTTCCTCTTGATGACTCTGTCTCCATTCTCTCTCCCTAAAATAGCCACATGCTGGCTCTATCCATTCTAAATCAATTTTTTTTATTAAGGTTTTCATTTATAATGTATATTAGGTCCTGTGTGCTATTTTCCCGTACACACTGAAACAGCAACTGTCATAGGTCTCTCTGTATGGTTATTATCAACTATTTGTTCTTCTGCTTAACTCTGTCTTTCATCGCAACACTGCTCCTCATAAGATTTTTTTACTGGCCAATTTTAGCACATGAGGTTATTCCTCTATGACTAAAATCACGATTTCCCTTCCAGATTTCCTTCTGATAAAGTAGAACTTGCTATATGCGATTATATCCCAACTGCTCGACCGTACTACTCCTCTGCTCGTACTCCACTCATTTCATTTTAACAACAGTTTTCGGTGAATAATCCTCCTCGATCCTTATTACATTTCCTCGCACTCAGCTTATAAGTTCAGGGTATCTTTCTCTCTTCCTTTAGCCTCTTCCCCATTGATTGCTGTCTACTGATCTCTTACATATGTTATTTTCCTCCATGCTACTCAAGTCCTTGCCTCTTCGTTGCCCTAACCTCCTTCATATTTCCACTCCCCCCCACACAGCTTAAACATTCTCAAATTTAACTAAGTCTTCGAATATATCCTTCACTTTATATGCACACTCTTCCCTCTTCAATCGAAAAAAACCCATCTACACATCTTTTTATTCATTATTATATATGTGTTTCGCTGGTTATCCTTCATTACTGCTCTCATTCCTCTAAGCTAAGGCCATTATATTCAGCTTTCTGTTCTCCACCACATCGTTCTTTGCAGTTCCGCTCCATATTCCTTCATGTTTTTGTCCTTTTTACTCAAATTTTCTTTATTTGTTTCTGCATTGATTTTCTAGCTCCAAGCGTATATTTAATAGCTGTTTCCTTCTTCAGTTTTCCATCCTCAATTCCAAGTCTATACTTTTTTGTTTTTCTTGGTTATGGCTTGTGCTTTAACTACTTCTCTGTCCATACCATGTCGTTTCTTATCAGACGGTTTCCGCAGCGCATTTCTCGATTCCAATGACTTGCTCTGCAGGCGAACATGTCCATGAGTTTATGTTCGTAAAATATGACTTCACACTTTCATCTACTCTGTTTTCACTGTTTTATCTTAGCTCTTCCTCACTTTCTTTGATATTTTTCTTTTTTCTTCAAATCTCTCTTTATTAATCTATCATTCAGTTTTTCTGTTTTGTATCTTTCCTTCGTAAACATCCTCGGGTTATTCTTCGCTGTTCGCTATTCATTGTCATTATTCTTATGAACCATTCTGTGGTCCTGGAGTCCCAAGAACAGCTGCGGGAAGTGCGTTTTTACATTGGTAATATTTTTTCTTTCATTAGTTATAATTAAATCCATGTCATTATTTTTTCGCGTGTTATCTTCCTTCTGTCAGTATTCCAATCTTATAAGCCAAATCCATTTCTTGCCTTAGAGCCTCATCTTTGCAGTGTTTTCATTATGGGTTGAAAACCGTTTCTGTCCTATAGCCGACAATCTTATGTAGTTGTTCTCCCTCATGGTGTTCTTTTCTCGCAATCCAAACGCTCCCCCATTTACACCCTCCTCATCCTCTCTATCTCCAGTTCCACAACTATGCGAATTCAAGTCATTAGCGACCATTACATATCTTATATGATTATTATATAATATAATATATATTATATATATTATATATGGTGTATATATATTATAATATATAATATTATAATATATATTATATATACTATATTTATATATATTATATAGTATATATTATAATATATATATATTATATATATATATATATATATTATATAGATATATTAAAAAATGAAATAATTCGCCCTCCTAATAGAACGCGTTAAAAATACTACCTAGTTTGAAGGAGTATGTGTGTCACAATTATATAGTTCCATTCAATCAGCCATTCTGGAGTTGACATAGTCATAGGCTGATGTAGCCTAGCTACAACAAAATTATTAGATGAATTAAAAATAACCGGTCTGCTGCATTACGGAGTTTTAGGCGCGGTCACTGTTTGCACGTTGCTTTATTTCCTCTCAGGTAGTTGAGAGCGCTATTTGGCGATGGTTCTCATGGTATTTTTCTTACACGAAAGCTTAGCATATTTGGCAAAATCCATATTTACATAAGGAGCCAACAAGTGTAAATAATAAAAAAAGATAGCGACTATAATTGTATAATAAAAAAAAGATGGCTGCCATTACGAATAGTAAATCTTAAACAGAGTTTCGAGTGTTGATTTCGCGCGCTACCGTCTTGCTAAGTGAAAATTTTCACCAAGATATTTTGCGCGCCAAGGTTTTCATTAAATCAAAAAATATTCTCAAGACGCGTGCATACAATTCCAATTTTTCCGATTAATGAGGATATGGTAGGGATTCCTTTTGCCGCAAAGGTTAGAGAAAGGACGTTCCAATAATCTGAGCCTTGTAAAAAGTTCGGTTCTCTCCTATCCTTTTTCAATTTCTTATATTATTTTGAATAAACTCAAGGGCAGTTTAGGCGTCAAATGTCTTTGTCATGTACATATTAATTGGCTGAATAATATAATACATATGTGTATGACGCAAAGGTTTTTTGAAACATGTTTGGACAGAGATTAAACCGTTGTTCAGACCTTTTGGATTCTATTTTTTTTGCACCTTTTAAGGTAAAGTGAAATGCAAATCCAGAAGTCCCCTATCTTTATCAATTTTGGTCAGTTATCTTCTAAAGATAAGTAATGACTTTTTCTTATGAATACGAATGTAATTTTCTTTCTTATCTCCATCAACCTTATACGTGCCCTTAAATTGAAAAAAAATTCCCCCCCTCGGGTTTCCCCCGGTCCCAAGTCCCAATGGGGAAGTTATTGTATTTAAAATTATCAATTTCCATTAATCGACCAAAAAGAGATATTGGTTTGTCCCTAAAAATTTCAACAAACAAGAAGAATTAAAAGGTAAGTTTTCAATAAGCAGAATAAAGAAACAGGCATAACACTGGCATAGTCAATGAGTGCATTTTATTTTTGATGAATTGAAACTTAGTTTTAATACAATAGTGATAATTGTGGCATTAGTATTATTAAAAACTTTCCTAATCCTAATTTTTTCCGGGCCAAAGTAAATTTTTTTTTTGCTCTGAATCGCATAACCTTGAGAGTACCTTTTTTAAGAAGAGGCGGACGTGACCGTTCTAAAGAAATCTGTGATATTAAAAAAGATTTTTTTGATTAGTAGTAATTGAGCAGTAAGCATTTCCCGAAAAGAGAAGTCTGTTTAATCCACAAGTCACTCAGAGTTTTAAAGAAAAACTTTTAAAAAGCATTGCGTAATAAACAAGAATTACTTGTTTTTTTTTCGGTTTCAGAATATCCTCGTGTATGCCAAAGCTGGCTATTATTATTAAGTGAAGGTAAAAGCCGTTTTTTTAACCTATATATTGATCGCCCCTATATACCGGCAGGCACCTTAATGCCTTTACCTAAGATCTTTGGACATGCTGTCTATAAATTCTCATTGAAATAGTTTTTTGAATCATCATTTCTCTTCTTTTAATAACATATTTCCTCTAATACCGCTCGACGGACACATTAAAAAAATTAATCATGGATGTTGGCAAACTTAAAAGCTGTGTTCATTCGAGTTATTGGATTATAATTCCGCATATCCCTAAGCAACATGTTGTGCACATGAACGCAACAAAATTAAGATATTTTTGATGCTTTTTACTAATTTTATTTTTTCTACGCGTTAGGTTAAAAAAATCATTTCCATTCAGAGAAATTTAATAATAATATATATATATATTTATATATGTTCTATATATAATTATATATAATATTATATATATATTTATATCATTGTATATGTATAGTTACATGAAATATATTATACATATATCTCATATGTAATTGTTAAACGTTTCTCTAACACATATGTGGAAAAAAACATTTTTTCATATGTTTTTTAAGTCAAACAAGTTTCATCTCTTCCGATTGTAGAGTGGTTTTTCCCACGGCTAGTGATCAGAGATAGAATAGTAGGTGCTTTCTGATATTAATAGGTGTCAGAAAAGGAATTATTTAGTATCCATTGCCGCCCCTTCTTTAATTTATAATTTTATTTTTTGTTTTTTTTAAATTTTTTTTATGCCTTTTATTTGCAAATAGTTTAGAGCAAGGTAAATATGTTTACTAAATTAAAGACTTATTATTTGATAATATTTTCTGTTGCTCAGGTCTTCTAAAAACAGATAAAATAAACACGAAACATGTACAGCACTTTTACTCTGCGATCTAAAACAATGCATAAATCTTTTTGTATATTTTATAAAGTTTTTACTTTTTTGGACCAAGAAATTTTGTTCGCACTTGTTAGTGCACTATATTTACATCATTGTAGCTGAGCGTGAAAATAGTCTGCTAAATGTATTCCATGGTGATGTTACAAAACATTAAATATGCTCCTTTGTTACTGTAGTAGTCCGCAAAACTATTTATGTAATAAATATAATATATATTATAATTATATATATAATAAAATTATTTATATATATAATATATAATATTATATATATATATATATATATAATATATATATATTATATATATAAATATGATTATATATATATATTATATATATATATATATATATATATATAATATATATAATTTATTTACTTATAAATATATAAAAATGTGCAAAATTACAAAAATCTAAAAATGATTATTTTTCGATAATTTATTTGATATTATTTTATAGTATTTTTTATTTATATATTGATAGTAATATGGTATATATATATATATATATATATATAATTTATATATATTTTTATAAATTGGTATTCAAAATATATAGAAAAATAAATAAATATTACTTTTTTCAAAAGAGTTTGTTTCCTGGAAAAACCTTTCAGGTTTGGTCAAAGTTTCAAAATAGATAGATCGATAGCTTTTTCATTTCCAGAGCAATGTTGCATTTGACTTCAGTTCAAACGCGGTTGTTATTTAGTCGCTTAAAGCCGCTTTAAAACCGTGTCGGTGATGTGCAAGACCTAATACTTTATTCATCTCGCCATCCATGGGTTTTGGTTATAAACTCGGCTATCTTTACTTCATTATCGTTTTTATTTTATTTGCGTTGGGTTATACAAATATGTCATAAGCTTTTCAAGAATTGACGATCGTCTTCAGACTTAAGAAAATGTTTTGAGAGGGCACTTTTTTTGGGGTCTCGTAATCATTAATCGCCGAGCTAAACGATTTTTGTTGCAGTGAAAAAGTAACTTGAATAAGTTCAGATTTTAAAAAAATTATTATTGATCAAACTGGTTGGAAAGGTTCCCCTATCAAGTTACTTAAAATAAATGGTTAAATATCTTTCAAACATCTTTAAATTATTCCTGGAAGCTTAAGGCGGGTTATACTTTGTTTCTCCTAGATTATTGAAAAACTTTTTCCTCAATAAGTTTGGAATCAAAATCATGAAAGTGTAACATCCGTGGTCCCCTAAAATATTCCAAGGTTGAACGTGATGCCGCCCAGCCCTTTCCTGGAAACCGCCCTCTAAATACTTCCTGAACCTGGCAGTTAATAGGAAAACCGCGTAATAAATTTAAATTTCCCTCAATAAATTAACAGCATTGCAATTCTTCCCCTTTTAGAATTAAATACATGTTGTTTTCTTTAATCTAAACGAAATATTCAGATTTGCGAACTTACTAATCTTTTCAAAATTCAAAATGTAGTATACAGTTTCATTAAATATTAATTTAAAAATCTTTGAGAAAATTTGGTGTTTTAACATCTGTTATTGAAACACTTTTCAACCAAAAAGTGGCTTTTTCTTCCAAAAATTTATCGTAAACCTACTGGCCCTTTCAATGCGTAACCTAAAAATTGTATCAAGTTAACAGAAAGAAATGAAATTCAAATGAAACTTTTGGTCGCGTTGCCATTAAAATTTCCCCTTAACCGTGGAAAATTCTTTCGTGCAATTTTAAAAATTTTTTTAAATTTTATGTGGGGAAGCAAATTTGCTTAGTTTAAATACCTCCCGAAGTCAAATCAATCCCTAATTAAAAATTATTCCTTCGTTAGTACTATTCTATTCTAGCATTGTTCTACTTGGAAGTCAAAAAGTCAAAAATGACTTTCATAAAGAAGTTTGCTGGCTTTAAAATATATTTTATGGCGGTTGTGCCGTTCCGAATAGTCATTAAAAATATACGAGCCTTTTGTAATATTTCAGATGTGCATAATATATAGTATATATATATATATAAATATATAATATATAATATATATTTATTATAATATAATGATATAATAATAATATATATAATATATTATATTATATATTATATAATATATATATATAATACTACTACTACTATCTGAACTATTTTTTTTCAAAAATATAATTAGTTTTCAACGAAGATATACTCTTCCCTGCTATGTATTGTTGTCTTATGCGGAAAAAATGATTGTTTTTTTTTTTTGTAACGCAGTTTGTGTCAACATTGTAATATTTTTTTATTGCAATAGGTTGGTTTGGTTTTTACAATTTGAGGTTTTTAAGTGATTCCGCATTTGCTCATATGTTACTGAGTAGCGCAGTTTTTTTTTTGGACGTTTGGATAGTGACTGCTCCGAAACATGGTTTTTCGGATTTTGGAGGACTAGTTTATCAATAATTGGATAGATTTTTGGAAGGGGACTATGACCACGCTCTGCACGCAGAAGATGTCGAATACCTATAACAAATGGGGGTAAATCAAAAACTTGTTCTCGATATATCCAAGGTTACTTGGATCTTCACCCTGCAGCAGGAGCATATGAAGAGAGGTGCACATCGTTTGTTCCGTCCAAAATTTAAAGGAAATTAGGGAGTCCAAAGCTTACAGGAGCAAAAAGAAAAACTTATCGTTATCATTTTGAAATATCTTACAAAATACTTCCAGTTTGCTATCAATATGAACTCGCGTGCGTCCTGCCCCTATATTAGATTGAAGAAGTAATGCGAGAGCAGTTAACTGGTAGACCATAGTATAGAATGAAAAATTATCTTGGCGTATGCCACACCCGCGTTAAGGTTTAACTGAATCTCCTCCTATCAGTTTGCATATACTGCAAGCTTCCAGTGTTACTGCATACAGAAGAAGGAATATCGCCGTCGACAAGAATTCTAGACTGTCTAAAGAAATAATCAATGATCAAAGCAAGGAAGTGAAGATCCCTGAAAATCAGGTGGTCACAGAGTTTGCAGGGTGATGGAGGGAAACAAGGGTGATATGAACCCAACCAATTGGTCCTTGAAAAATGCGCCCTTTGTTATTATTTAAAAACCACCTTTAAAATTACAAAAGTCAATTAATTATTTTTAAAGAACACCGCCTTTTTATATAAACTTAATCCTATTAATGGGTTTTTAAAGCGTAGAAAACTGCTAATATAATCTTGATATCTACTTTAAACCTATAAGAAAATAGAATAAAGCAACCAACATCGCGCCCGGCAAAGATAGAGCGGTCGAAGTGAAACTAGAAAAGTTACAGGACAGTTTTAATAAACTTATTATATATAATATTATAATATAAATATATATAAATATATATAAATATATATAATATATATATATATATAATATATATATATATCTTATATATATATAGTATGTATAAGAAATGTGGTATATATAATTTAGTATATATATATATATATAAGTATATTGTATATATTATATATATATATATATATATATAATTATATATATTGATATATATATATATATATATAATATATATATTATAATAATATATAATTAATAAATATATATATATTATAATATATATATTATTATATATTATATATTATTAATATGGTGATGTTTTCATATTGTTGAATCAGTTTTTTGGGCAATTCCAGAAGCTTGCCACCTAAAGAATTTTTCTTAAAAACTTATACAACTTAACTTTTTTCTGAACTTAGAAATTTTTTGAACTAGAATTTTTTCAGAAAAATATTAACTGATTCAAATATAGAACTTTCCCATATATATTTACATATATATATAAATATATATATATTATATATAATATATATATATATATATATATATATTTAATATAAATAATATACTTATATATATTATTATATATATAATATATTATTATGGACTAGATTAAAAACACTATTCATAATAGACAATTATATAGAGTATTTTCTTACTTATTTCCCTAATCCGCGATTTTCCACACCTAACTACCTAAACTGTGAGCGACAGCTACACGAAACTATCAGCAAACTTTCGCGCCGCTCAAAAACGCTGTCCAAAGGACGATTGCGAATTAAAGAAATAAGAATTGATTTCTTGCAGTGATTTGCCATCTGTTTCGTAGACGTATAGCGATACAGAATATATTCAAATACACAATAGATAGCTTGAACATTCCATAGCCACCGAAACTCTTTTTCCATTAAACGCTCTGTAAATGGTTTTAAAAGACATAAGTAAAGTCCACAAAAAGGCCGCTTTTCCACGTCAGGTTTTGGGACAAAGCTACTTGTAGAAGTTGCAAAAGTTTTTTTACACTCCTTGGGCTAATAGTATTCTCCCTAATTCATGACCCAATAGGAATAGGTCCAGTAATCGCTAATCAGAATATTGAAATCACCATAGTGATGAGAGTAGACAAGAGAAAATACGCCAACCGTGACCGTTCATCTGCGCACGTGTTGGGTTTAAATACTTAGGAGGAATATTAGAGTAAAGTTCGGCTAGGATAGCAGCGGTAAAGAATCATTCAAAACTGACGAAAAAATCAAAGACTTTCCTTCACACATTTTGGATCCATGTAGAAGAGAACCTACTTAGAGCGTTCCAAGTAAACTTGAGTTTATCCAATGATGATGGCCTCGAACGGTCAGACGACAAGCTAAGGACCCTAGATTCTCAATATTGAATAGCCAAGTTTAAATAAAGCAGCATTAATGACTGAAAGAGTCTGTTGAAACAAGCATTCAAACCCAAAGAGACATCATGAAAGCCCTTAAAACCGTAAGATTTTTCGAAGGTATGGAAAGATTCGCTTTTTATCTTGTTGACTTCCCTCAAACAGTAATATTCGTATGCATCTGTAGTATCTGTGGCCGATACCCTTGTAAATTTTCAGCCGATCGTGCTGCAAGATTCAAAGGCACTTTTCCTGCCGCTTTCTTGTTTTTTCGATGGCGAGAAAGATGGAAGGGTGACTGCCTTTGCCAGAGAAACGAAGCATAGGAGTGAATTCGAATGGGGAATGAAGAAGCAAGACAATGGCGGATCTAAGTACAGGAAATCGTTTATATAAAGGAAATTCCCTCAAACAGTAACGAAATAAATTATGCCGCACGAAACAACCATGACAAGATGTTGTAGCCTCTCAACTAATGTTCAGCTCTATATTCTTGAGAGGAGAACTCGTTGAGATGTAGGTGCGAACTGCCTAAGGAAATCATTATACAATATATAAACCGGTGAATTAATCGTCCTATCAAAATCATTAGCTGTAATTCTTGCATGCCATAAAAATAAAAGCCCATTCATAGTGACTGGGAAACGCTTATACAAATCGTTCCTCCTTTCTTCCCAAGAAAGTCCCGATACACGAAATCCTGCGAAAGGGCAATCCGATCAATAATGCGCCCCCAAACCGTGACTACCGACGGACCCGCATACTTTTTTTGGGCCTTTGGGTTCAAATTAACAAGTCTTGAATTCTGTATCGTTATATGGCCGTTGTAGTTCATCAGATAACTTTCCTTGCCTGGAAGAAAGAGAAAGGCCTAAAATTGTGCCATCTCTTATCGCATTCCTAAAGTTGCATATTTTTTAAGTAGTGCTTTAAGGATAACCTCTTCTTTTTCTTGACTTTTTAGGACACGGCCTTGCATCACCCTTTCATTGCCACCACTTCAGTTTTTAACATTCCTTACTGTCCTAAACTTTATGCACATTCAACATACTTCTTTTGCACTGCTAATACAACCGCTTTCTTCAATTTTCCTTCCAGATTTTGCCTTAAGTTTCAGAAGCTTGTTCAACTATTCAACAGAATTTCGTTGCGAGGCGCTCCTAACTACTTATCGTATTAATTGTTCACTGTTAACTTTCTCTCTTCGTAATCTCAACCCACTCTTATTTATATTATTTTTATTATTATTATTTATATATTATTTATTATTATTATTATTTTTATTAAACTTAGGTTAAATTTAATTAAAAGTTTTAAAAATATTTTGATCCTAGGCTTTTTCCATTTACTTTCTGGGATCAATTTTCTTCGTTTAGAGTATATGATATCCCTGTCCAGAAATTAAAAATTGCTATCCACTTCAACACATGTTCATCTAAATTCCTTATAAAGTATCTTTACATTTTTTTGGTTTAAATTTTCATCGAACGTTACAGATTTATGAACTATAGAAGCTCACCATACAAAGGTTCTTTTCCTCCTCTTCAGAGTTTGTTTTTTTCCCAACCTGAACAAACGTTCCCTGCCCACTCATCAGATCTCTCAATTCTTAATACTCCTCACCTCGCCCCTTCCTGACACTCATTCCTTCATCCTCAGGCTCATCATTCAGTCCTCATTTTTCCCAACTAGTTCTTTAATGTCTTGCAGATCTAATATAGCTTTTTTTCTAAAGTTTTTCGTTACTCTCATGAAATCAACTTGAATCAAATGTAAAAAACATCTTCATTCAGCAGATCTTCAATATATATATATATTATAATATATATATATATAAATTTATATATATATATATTATATATATATATATATATATAATATATATATATTATTATATATATATTATATATATATAATTATTAATTATTATATTATATATAGATATATATATATAATATACATATGTCAGGGTATGCTAAAATGAGACAATGTGAAGGGAAGGAGAAGAGTCGTTTCTTTAGAAACCGCTGGAGTTGCCATAAACTCAAAAAGATGCCTTAGATCGGTTTCACGTTCCATTACACAATCAGTTTCCGTTGTTTGGCTTACAATCATGATAACTTTAGTCGGAGCCTCTTGAATTTTAATTAGATCATCAGATCTCAGGTTGAAACGCTTTGCATCTTCCTTGGCCCATCGCTATTTAAATTGGAATTAGTAAGCCAGCGGCTTAGTTTTTTATTTAAGCAATTATGATTTTTATTCATTTGAGTACGTTCAGTTATCAAAAGATTAATCTTAATCAAAACAGTTTGAGGCAAGTTCATTAAAAATATCGTTTACCCAGTTATATAAGTTGTTAAATTATTCGCAGATGGGCTCTTCGCTCCATCAAAATTAAAATTTGTTCTGGTAAGCTTAGAAGACGAGTTTAACTTACCTGTTCTAGACCTAGAGATAACAAACTTTTTCGTGCGAATAATGGCTTGGATAATAATGTGTTTAACATCCAGCTGTTTCCTAAATTATTCATGGCGATTACGCTGCTAATATACCTCTTAAATATCCTAAACTTTGCAGTATAGGAAACTAAAATTATTCCTATATTTGCCAATCTCAAATTCATCTTACAAATAATCGCGTTCTTAATCTGAACAAAATATTAAGATTTGAGCACTTGCAAATCTAAATTCAAAATAAAATATATATATATATATATAATATTATATATATACTATATTATAATAATTTATATATATATATATATATAATATATATAATATAAATATATATATATATCTATATTATATATATATTTAATATATATATATATATTATATATATATATATATATAAGTATATATATTATATATATATATATATATATATATATATATATATATATATATATAATATATTATATATATATATAGTATATAATATATAATAACTTGTACAACAGTAAGTAAATGATTTTGTGGTATTGTAGCTTCTCCTGAAATATAATACACTCACCGAATACTGAGGTTTGGAGAAAATAGAAAAAACTGCGCCGTTTTGAGGTAATTTTTTGCACGCCCTGTTTGTGTTAGAAGGCATGAGCCAGAATTGCATTTAAATCCCCTTATGTTCACATTGGCTTGTTCATTATAAAATTTGAGAAGTACATAATCTATGCTACAGGGTCACTAGCGATTGGGAATAATTTTGAGTTCGTTGAAACAAGTATTATATATATATAGATATATTCATCAAATACTGCCAAGGGTATGCAGGTATTTTCATATCTAAGTCTATTCTGCTTTGAGAAATCTTAAAGTTTATGAATACTATGTGTTGCCGAAAAATGTGCCAGCATTTCTAAACTAGTAGAAGACATGGTTTGGTATATCATGTCCGATTAAATTGCATCTGACAAATTCCTTTCAGTGACTCTTTGTGTGACTCTCATCATAAACGTCTGCTTATAAAACAATCTTCCAAATTTTCTCTTCTAGTTCTTTTGGCATTAATATGAAATGAGACTCGATAGAGGGGAGTGGATACAATCTGGTGCTTTTATATAATCTATTAAGACTCTTGTATTCCAATTAGACTGGTTGGTCTATGAGAGTCTAATTCATTAAAAGTGCAACCGTCAAAGCATTAAGCCAATAAGATAGATTTACTAAGATGAGTTAATATATGCTCTCCTCTACTCCGGTTCCTGTACAATGACATCTACAATGAAATACCTAACTATATTTAATGTTAATGTTGTAAGATTAGTCCCGATCCTATGGCTTCGAGTTCAAATCTGATTTCGTTATCCTAATCGTGTGTTTATCCATTCTTGTCAATCTTTATAATAAGCTCTTTAGATGATATATTTGATTTTTATAACCTATCTCTTATGATCTCTAGCCAAGACATATTTGCCTAATTTGTAATTAGTATAATTATGTTATCGTGATTAGTCCACTTTAAAGACCCGGCACTATCCGTCTGTTAAGCGCTAACTATCAACGTGATATCTCCACAGTTTGTAATTGAAATAGCTTTCAATATTTAACGGTTTAATTGTTGGCTTGGTAGAAAATGTTAGTCTTTAGATTTTATTAGCAATATGACTTATATTAGTCATTTTAATATGTAATAACATCAATTATTTTTTTTATATTTTTTATAGAACTTGTAGTTAAATTATTGTTTCATTTTTTCTATTTCATTATTTCATTGCCTACGGAAGGATAACCACGTAAAATGTCAAAGTTTTTATTCTTGTACTTTTCATCTCCCTAACGTTTAAAGTCTCCTAATCAACCACTTCGTATTTACATCCATAATCCACTATCCTGAATCAACAGTTAGGCCTCTTTTCTTAATCTACTATCTTCCTCGCCGCTTCACTTTCTCCTAAATTTCCCTCTACCTGCCTTCTTCTCCCTTCTTCGTTGCATTTCCCTTCATCCATATGTATCTTTCTACCACTCCGTCCACCTCAACTCTTTGTATCTTCAGTCTTCTCACTTCTCCTCTTCTGCTTAGCAACTCCTGTATGCAAGATTATTCTTCTCTCTTATTCATCAACGCTATACTTTGACCGTACCTACTTTTCTTCCACGTTTGTATAGTTTTCAATCTTGAAGACTTGAGCTATATACTGATAACTAACCTCAATACACTTATCTACTATTCTCTAACATCCCATGAGCTCTCTGATCTGGAAGGTGCTTCATATTGTGCTTCTGTTGTGTAGAATACTTTTTCCTGTTGTCACGACCCATCTTCGTACTTGCTTATTGATTCGCAAAAGTTCTCTGCGTTTTTTCGCTATGCGCCAGCATTATTTCGATGGCGTGTCAAATCCTATTATTTGCCTTTCTGTGATACTAGGATATGTGTTATTCGTTATTTATCTTCCTGAATGCTATCCCATCAAGTGGAATAAAGCCAAAGAAAGAAATGCTTAGAAGAAGTACCAAAGGCAACGTCAAACCAATTTGAATTTTTTGGCGCCTAATGTTTTCCTTTTTCACATGTAGAACATGCATTCAAAAATAATTCCAGCTATATACCAACTCGGAGATGACATATATCACTGTCTCGCGCAACCACTCACCCAATCTAAAAGTATATTTGAGCAACCTCCAATGTGTTCTCAACCCGCTGATTTGAACAGAACTTAGTATCCTTATGATCCCTTTATAACAATACACTTTGCGATTTCACCACGAAGATCTTTTATCATTTCGTCCCTCATAAGTTTGTGGTGTTCAGAACACTAAATCGCTTATTAACATATTACGCTTGAACGTTCCTCATCTATAGTTTGGAATTTATGGTGTTAGAGTAACAAGTAGTCAGGCATTATACTGTGAACTGACCTGCTCAGGTATATACTGATCGTCCGCTTCGAGACTAGCCCTGCACAGTATTGTTAGTTGAAAATTGTTGAGGGGTTTAAGCGAGGAGTAGGTCGCCCACCAGCGCCTCGAGTCCAATTTCGTCATATGAGCCTATTAAGATGACTTTGGAGTAGTCTACAGGCTGGGCATTGTGACTTATTCCCGCGTTTGAGCGTTATGAACATCACCGCATCACTTAATCGGTGACACTTCTGTATGTATATATGAAAACCCCACTTTACGCAGCAGGCGTTATGTAAATGTCCTATTTATGTTCATTCCTAGTTGCTCTCGCTCCGTATAACTAAACATTCATAACTATTTGCCTCTTATATCCCAGACCGATCTAGTAACATGAGTCCCATCGGATTGATATGAGGTTGCTAGACTGTTGTCACAAATATATGCAGAGCTATGATCTCGTGCAGCGTAGTGACGACAAGCGTCTATGTCAGATATTACCAATGAATTTTATGGACTCATCGTCTATTCTTGCTTGAAAGAGAGGTTATGATGACAGGCTGTTAACCGTTTTGTATAAATTCGTCGTATTCGATAGTTCCATAAGGCCTCACTGTATAAGCATTCTTGCTTGGTGTATGAGTGATGTGCAAATCTTGTAAAAATCCCCGTTTATTTGCGTCATTACCTGGCTACCTACCCGCTTTGAGATTGGATATTTCAGAACAAACAAAACAATCAATCTTCGAGTAAAATTCGGCCAATGTTTGAACTTAAATCTTGAAACAGAATTTCCGTCCAGAATATTCTTGATCTACTTAAAGTTTTTAAATAATATATAATACTTATATAATATATACTAACTATATATACCTCTGCTATATATATACTCAATATACTATATATATGATATATATGACTATAGTCCTATCTACTGATGATAGGTACATTTATAGTACATACTTCTATATTTTGTAGTCGTGTTCATTCTATATATATACTATTATACTTTTGATATATATATATAGTAGTAGCCTTTGTCCAATTGTAATATTTAAATATGGTTCTTGGACCTTACGTAAATTATTTACAGTTCCTTCGTCTTACACGGATTTTGTATTTTTAATATTAATGTCTTTGCTATAATTGATTATGAGTTTTATGTAAGAAGAACCGTAGTATAGTGCTTTTGCCAGAAATGAATCCTTATAATATATGCGATACCAAAGTCCTTTTTGTGTTTAATTTAAAAGCGTTGTTACACAATGTCGTAATAGACATTCGCTAGTATTTACAGCGTCTTAGAATTTTTCGTGTCTGGGCGCTATATCGCTGTGCGACTGAGATGGTGACTTCCGCTCTTCGTCCTCTTCCCTCGGCTCGAGCCAGCTCCTAAAAAATTGTGATGCTCCTTTTGTTCATTATTGTCGCACAGTGCGGAGTTATTTATTATAATTGAATTTCTATTATTATATTTTCTGATTATTATTCAAGATTAAAAGTTATTTTGTTTTTTCATGGTTTTATATAATAATTTTTTGAAATGCATTTTACTGTATTAAACAGCAATAGTTGCCAAATAATTTTGGCGCGTAATGTCTTTCATTTTTTCACATAGTTTGTAATGATTACATGCTACTCCTTATAAAGAATAGATATTCCAGCTTGTTAGATCCTGCAATTCTTATCATCGATCACTTATATCTCTCTTCAATCGAATTTCGAAACCACTACCATTCAAATGATGATCTAGACCCAAATGGTCCGACTGAATCCCGCTTGTAGAACGAATATCTCGATGTCCCGTCCTGACCAACAGCTGAACTACTGGGAGTTTTCCTCCAAGGAGCTTACTTTTCTGGTCTCTCGATTATATTAGTGTTCGTACAATACAATCGAGTACATATCTCTTTCACATCGTATCCTCGTTCATCTAACATTGTAAGGTAGCCTTGTTGATTGATAGACTAATTAGCGCAAGACATTTGATAGCTGAACGGTCGCTCGTACTTCCATATGTGATATCCGTGCTTCGTGATCCAACCCGCTATGAGTGGTACAATTGCCTTGTTAGCGGGAGTAGCAAAAGCCCCGTCAGGCTCTTATCCCCCGCTATATAAACTTGTCTTATGGTCTTGCATCTATTGAAATTGCTCTGCATTTAACCCCGATTCGGCACATGCACATATATATTAATGGTCAACACCTGGAGCATGAAGTAAAATCCCAATGCATTGATTCCCGATACAGGAGAATTCCTATGACGTTGCGCTTCCGTCAGCGACATCAGAAACTATGGGCCTAATCAATCCAACCACTGAGAATGAAACTCTATGTGTCAGATAGAGGGGCCTACTTATATATGAAAACGTGGACATTTTCCCAGAGAGTTTGGTATTAAAGTTTGAAAATATATAATAACCATATATAGTAACTTAAGTTCCGCCTCCTTAATATAATAGTAGTCCCATAACATACATATAAATTAGGTATATTCATTCCACCATGCTGTTATTGAGAGTAGAGTATCCTCAGTGGTGAGTTATTACTTCCGCTATTATACATATCAGTCTAAGATAGGCTATGGGTAAATATATTATATATATATATAAATCAGTGCATATTTTCTGTAAAAAATTGCTTATAGTGTCAAGGAGAAAATGATACATGTGCTAAGTTAAGTTTATACCAAACAAATTTCCTGTACTGTCAAGCTTACTGACATACGACTTGTAGGATCGACGACTCCCCTGACAAGTCGGCCGTTAGTTGGGGTCCCCTTACTACTCCTGTCCTTTTAGTCAATGTTACTTTCCCTTTAATAAGCAGAGAACATTGCTAATGAAAGCAGTTTTTTTGTACGTAAGGTATGTTACTTTTGGTATGACCTGTTATGTTCTTAATGAGGTTATGTTAGCTTTAGTGACGCTAAAACTTTTATGGTAGCATTTATTCGTTGATGAGGGTGATAGCTAAGTTAGGTTGTTATAAATTTTTGTTGAGTTTTTGTTAAATATTACAATATTAATGCTAAATTAACTTTGATGTGATATAGATATATTTGAAAGGTAAAGCTAGGTTGAGTTTTGCTTGGTGATGATAGCTTATTTGTAGTAGATATACAGGTATCTTTGCTAGCATAAGTTTAGTACTTGCAACTAACTGATTTTACTCAAGTCACTTGCTACGTTTATCAGCTCTTTTCCTATTCATCTTCTTTTGTTTTTTATTTCTGCTATCGATCACTCAAAATCAACCTTGTGAATTCTTCTTCCTAGTCCATCACTTCATTATGCATTTGAAATTCTCCCTTCCTTCCTTTTCCTAGTTTTCATGCCCTGTTCTGAATTCTTGAATGATCCCAAATATTTTGACTATCTTATTAAATTTATATAAATTTCAAGAGGAACACAAACTCTGTAAACTCTAGGTTATTGTCTTGTGTTTTAACTTTCATATACGCTATGTCAATTCAAACATCTAGAAAGAAGTATTCATTTAATCTCCTATCCAATACCTCTCAGCTCTCCCTGTTACCTTATTTTTCACTTCATCTCCGTTGTTTCTGGAAATCGCTAATTTTATTATTAATATAGAGGTTCTCCATCTTAGCAATATATTCATCGTGTTAGTTCTCTCTTTTGCTTCTCCTAACTCCTTTCGTCCATCAATGTATATTTGACTTTTCCTACCACTACCATCCGTTCTTTACACAACATTCTATTTATTATTATTTTAAATTCCTCTTAATTTTTGACCATGTTTTGTTTCTTCTCTCTACAGTTTCGTTCTAATTTGGTATTATGAAGCTCGCATTGAATTCCCATATTTTGTTCTTTGAAGCTGTATTTTTAAACTTTCGTTTATACTCTGGTTGTGTTATAAAGTAAGTTATTTTTTCCCCAACCATTCTGTTGTCTGATCTCCAAACATTCGAAGTAAAACCACAATTGCATACAATCGGCTTGTCTGGAGATAAAAAATATATTATTGATTTTCTGATCAAAACTTTCAGAAGTCTAATTCCATCTTCTTGTGTGCATATACGTTTTTCTATATTGGAAGAATATATGCACTTTTTTCACATTGTTTCTCATGCACATATCTACCAATTCTTCTCCTCTGAGCTTTTTATTTCTTCTAGAAACGATCACGACACCTCCTATTTTCCAATTTTTCCCCTTCCCACCTTCACATTGAAAATTTTCCTCATCAGTTTGCTGCTCTCACATTCCTTTCAAATACCTCCTCAAAACTCCCCGTAAAATTATCTTCTTCTGCGAAATTTTAAACAACAGGTATTTCTAGCTACCTATTCCATGTTAACCATGCCTACAACCTTCTCACGTCGTCCACTAATGAAGAGCCTCATAAACTCCCCGGAGATCTCTGGCCTACTCCTCGCTAGTCCCGAAGAGTGAATCTGCCTCTGTTTTATAATAACATCAAATATCTTATTTTCCTTATTTTCTTAAGTTGCAATACTCAAGCTACCGCATACTATTAATAGTGTAGTAGAATTCAATTTCCGTTTTAAGTTCCAGGTTCTTTTTCCTAGCATTAGTCCGTCTTAATGGGGCGTTTCCTTGAGTATTGCAATCGAAATCTTTTAATCTTACTGACTTGCAAGGCCTAGCGTAGAACGCTCCTTGTTTACCAGGACTTGAAACTTTGGACAGGCATTCGATGCCAGCTGTTATTCTCCATTATACAGCTAAATATATATATATATATATATATATTTATATATATATATATATATATATATATATATATATATATATATATTATACTATATATATATATCATTTATATATATATATATATATTATATATATATATATATATATATATATGTTTGTGTGTAAGGAGATTTTACTTAATTGAGAATATTTTATTCTAGTACAAGACATGAAAGTATATAAATTTTACAAAAATACCGTATATAAAATCTCACCTTTACAACAAGAAAAAAAAAACTCCATTTCCCAATAATCCATTTCGATCTCTTACACAAAAAGACAAACTTAAAAATTTACTTCATAGGTGAGAATGGGCTTAAACCTATATATACACACACACACTCACACATACACACATACACACATACACACATACACACAAACGGTAGAGGAAAGGAAAATCTGCAACAGAATTTTATATCACTGAATCCATTTATACGAATAGATACTTTAAAATCCTGGAGATGAAACGAACACAGCATCACTTGTTTTTCTTTCAAAGTAATTGCCTAATGGAACAAAATAAAAAGCTTAAAAAGAACACACGCGAACATCGTTATCAGTAAGAAGCGTGATATCGTCATTTTATTATTTTTATATTAGATCCTTGCCATTGTTATCTGTAATATTAATTTTTTTTATTATTAAAATTTCAGAGATTTTTTTAATATTTCGTTTTCCTTAGGCAGTCGCTTACTTTTTAAACATTTTAAAGCATATTATATATATTATATATATATATATATATTATAATAATATTATATATATATATATATATATTATATATATATATATATATATATATAATATATATATATATATATATATATTATATATATATATTTGCACAAAATCATACAATTTATCTTTAAGAGAGAGAGAGAGAGAGAGAGAGAGAGAGAGAGAGAGAGAGAGAGAGAGAGAGAGAGAGAGAGAGAGAGAGAGAGAGAGAGAGAGAGAGAGAGAGAGAGAGAGAGAGAGAGAGAGAGAGAGAGAGAGAGAGAGAGAGAGAGAGAGAACTACGTTCAATCAGTGCAACCATTTCGATTAAGGTCCTTGGGTTATCATGGCCCTTCGACAGATACCACTGACTGCCTAACCTATCTAGGATTCCTGACATTTAATCTAGCAATTGACTGAATCAAAGCTAAGCGTAAAGAAAGAAGAGATTACATTCTCCCACCCTGATCAGGCGTCAGGCTACGAGCAACGACAGCAGTAGAAAACCGTTTAATTGTTTAATAACATCGAAGACCTTAGGATCTCTTTACGTCTTTACGAATTCAGGAAGCCTTCGAATACAACTGGAAAATACCCATAGGACCAAAAAGAGTACGAATACCAATAAACGGCAACTTATTGAACAGAGATATCACCTTTAAAATTCTTAAAGTCTTATTTTCGGATGGGTCTAAATTGTGCCCCTAAAGCTCATACTGACGTCATAGAGAGTATCAACCTAAGTCCTAAGAAAATAAATGCTGCATGTAACATTCAAACCAGCATATTACACAAAGTAGAATCAGTAATGGTGCGGGGTTTCGTTTCTTAAACGCCATGACAGATATTTTCGCAATTGGTGGTGGTCGCCTAAATTATCAACTTTATAGACCTATACATTATCATATTTGCATCTTACAACGGGATTGTTTTATTCTAATGAATGGTAATGCAACCCACACCAAGTTCAAATAGACCATCAGTATTTGAATTGAATGATTTTCAAATTAGAACTTTCGAATAATCTGCATACAGTTCAGACTCCAAACCTTAAGGGGAGACTCCATCCTAAGAACCTCAACTTTTTGAAAGAAAAATAAAAAATTTCACATTTTCTTTATTATCTACACGTAGAAAAATTCCTCATGCACATCATGGTGTGATTATTTTGGAAACTTCTAAATGGTTTCTTAGATAGAGAAATTTATTTATTGATTAAGATGGTGTCTCGACTTGATATTCATTTGCAATTCCTGTCTAATTAAATTATGACAGTTCCAGGTCCTGGCTGCCTTAGGAAACTCGCTAATTTTATTTTTAAAGAACATCGCCTATAAATAAACTTATAGAAAAATCTAATTTACTTTTTATTTTGCAACATCCAACCCAGGCTCCGTCTTTTACTCAGTCAAATAAATGAAGCCGAAGCCGAAGCCGAAGCCGAAGCCGATAAGCCGAAGCTCGTAAGTTCCGAAAAGTCCGAAGCGAAGGCGGCGTAAGTCTATAGTCAGAAGACCGAAGCCGAGCCGAAAGCCGTTATTCTGGTTATAAATTTTTTTCAAGGAAATATTTTGTTTTAGGTGTTATTAAGAAATTTATTTCCAGATGAAGAGATTGATACCAATTTCTCTCAAATAAAGCAGAAACCTATAGTCTGGAAGAGCTCGGAGACTCAGTTGCTGCGAAGTCTGTGTCGGATTTCGGATCTCAACATCGAGTTGTATATTTATTTTCTCAAAGAATTATTATCTTGTTGTTAAAAAGTCGCATAACAAATATATTTATTACCAGACGTGAAACTGACCGGAGTTTTGAATATATAGCGAAATAGAATACTTTAGTGTCGGAGCCGAGAAAACTGGGTAGCTGGAAGGCCGGAGCCGGAGCTCTTGGAGCTGGAAGCCGGAGCCGGAGCCGGAGCCGGAATCGGGGAAGTCGGGCCGAGATTTTCTAGGATGAGGTAAGATTATGATATTCAAGAAAATTATTTTAGAGTGAAAAAATTTATTGAATAGATTCGATGGACGGTACCTGTAATCAAATTTTCGGAAATGTCTAATTAGAGAAACCTTAGTCTCGGATTGCCGAGCCGGAATCAGATTCTCGGAATGCCTGTGTAAGTTGGTGGAGTAAAATTATTTCTAAGATAATATATTTTTGGGATGATTATGATGCCTGTATTAACTGACATATCTCTAATTTTAGCAAATAGTGCAAGAACTTTAGTCAGAGCAGGGAGCCGGAGCCGGAGCCGAGCCGGAGCCGGAGCCGGAGCCGGAGCCGGAGCGCGGAGCCGGAGCCGGAATAAAAACATTAATATTATTCTTTTTGGTTGTGTAAAGAATGTTTTGAAAACATATACGTAATAGTGTTATGTTTATTTTGCAATTAATTTATATTCTAAAATAATAATTGATAAACTTAATATTTGATATAGGTATTATATATAGATAAATATAAATATATAAAATTATTATAATATGTAATTATATTTATACTAATTATTAAAAAATCCCTCCAGCTATTAAAGGGACACCAAAATATCAGCGTTATTTTAGGGACACAAAAATAAAACATTTTAATTACTCGGATATAATATTCGCTGATTATTCAAGGATAATCAAATAAAACATTAATTATTTTTCATAATATAATGCTAAAAAGTTACCCGTTAAAAAAACTCAATTTTAAAGTAGGAGAGAGAACCCATAAATATAATTTTAATTAAATGGTTGTGTAATATCATAAATTTTTAGCGAAATTGGTTCGTTAAATTTTTAACGCCCGAGCAATTCTATATTAAATTTTGTTATCTAAATGTATAAATATATTTTAAGGATAATATAAAATCCAGTTATTTAGAATAATTATAAAATTAATTTATTTTATTGTACTTAATAAACATATAATGATTGTGTAATTCAACTTCATTTGAATGAAAAAAATAGATTTACTTGAATAGATTCTAAAAAAGAAAAAATAACGTTAATAAAAATATTTCTCCAAATGTTTATTTTAGACTATATTTTCCAAAATATTGAAGAAATTCTGTGAATACAGATGTCACCTCTCACAAACAATAAAATAAAAATCAATTGATTTAAACAAATTTTTCAGCATTGTTAATTTTGGCTCTTCTTATTATTGTAGATAAAATACTCTTGTCACATTTTTACAATAACATGGACAGATTGACATTCATTTTCATTTAGAAATTGTTGATAATGTAAAAGAAGTCCGTCGTTTAAAAAAAACTTCTGTCAATTTTTAATGCAAATATGAATTTTATTTATACTCTTCATAAAAATATGTAACTACAATTGTCATAGGATTAATTTTAATCTGATTTAAATTCAAATTATTTTTTTATAAAACTTATAATAAAGAGATACTATAAATTATTGTTATAGTTAGAAGATATTAAAGAAATAAGCATAATTTTCTATAAAGAAAACGGGTTTTTAAAATATAATTTATTTTTATTTTTTAAAAAAATAGTCTTTATCCTAGTAATGATATATTTTTTAGGTTGGTTGGTGTACTCATAAAAAAAAAACGTACTGGAAAACAAACTATTATTGTGACGTTTAATTCATTAAATTAAAAACAGGTACGAATTTAATTTAGAACACCTAAAACTATTATAATAAACATCTAATCTCTCGTGTGTCTTATCTTATTAACTACTATATTTTGCATCCCCCATCCCTCATCGCATATAGAATAACAATGAAATATTATATTTTATATTTAATTCATCAATGATATCTTAAAATTTTATATTCAAAAGCTCAATATAATTGTAGCCCTCATTATCAAGAAAACGTCCAATTTTAATAAATTAACCCGTGATTAACAGATATTTCATAATGTGATTGATATTAATTTAAGTAGTGTATATTGACTCTGATGATTTTCTCTTAAGATCTCTAAATTGTGTACTATGGTCTATGTGCAAAATTTAGGATAACATTAGCAAAAGTATTAAGGATAAGTTGAAAAATATTTGTATAGAATGTACACAATCACGAGCTTATATCTTTGAGTGCAACTTAGGACTAGAACCTAATGTATCACAAGATGTACGATAATATTTGATTATCACTATTTACTCAGATATAATCTCTTCTTCTTCAAATAATATACATATCTCAGACAACTTTATAAGAGAAAACAGTCAATTTGATAAAAGTAGCAGATTCATAACCTTGAAAATTAATAAAACTTTTAATCACAAATTGAACTTTTTCTGTTTTCTTAAATAAGGAATTTTTTCCAAATTCTTCCTTTTTCCTATGTCGATTTTTTTTGAATACATTCATTTTACTTATACAATAAATAGAATTTTCGTGCTATTAAATTAATCAGGTGTTACCTCCAGTGCTTATTATAGAAACCACCTCCAGCTCTCTTTAGTAAAAGTATGGTAACGTAATCTCAATACTTAACCGAAATTCAAAATTGGTTTGAAATCATCTTCAAGAATTATGATCACTCGTAAATTGTTTTAGTTAAGGTTCTTACATATATATGTATATTAAATATTAGGATATAAAGCTATTGATATAATTATTTTATATGTATATACGTATATATAAAAATTTTATTCATATTATACAAAGGTATCTCTTCATTAACTATAAATGAAAATATATTCGTATTACAAATATCTAAAGTAAACAATAATTAAAATTTTTCAATATTAAAAAAATTACTTTTTAATCAAATTCTATAATAATAATACTATTAACAAATTGAAAATTATAGCCTTTCTATATTTGGGATCATTCGCTAATAATTTCCTTTCCAAACCTAGATTTCTTTATTAGCTTTCCCTTGAAATCACTGAAAAAAATATACCAATTCCAATATACTTTACTGTCTTTTAATAATATTATTATCAAATCTATTATTTCCAAAAAATGAGGTTTGAAAATTTAAGCTTTACGATAAATCGTATACATTACTATTTTAAAGAGTTTTTAATAATTATTGATATTAGTGTAATAAAATGTAAGAAAAAGTTCGTAATATCAGAAGGTGTATAAATCATAATTTATTATTTTTATATTAAAAACAGCTTGATTCAACTATACTTATTGGAAAATAATATTTTTGGCGAACGCTATTACGGAGCTTACATTCCCTTCTATAGGAAAAAAAGACGCTATAAAATAAACTTACATGGAGTTCATTTAAAATAAGCTCCTAAAACCCTTCCTAACAATTTCGGTACTTTTTTTAGTAGTTTCTATGACGAAGTGGCGTATTTCGAAAGCTTATTAACTAATAGAACACATTTATTATTTATTATTATCAATTATGGTACAAAATATATCAATTTCCCTTGTTTTTACTAATATATAATCCATAGTTTTTTTAATTAATATTCTCAGACTTATTTATTATAATGGTCTCTCCTAATTTCGCATTTAGAATAAATATTCCTTCTCAATGGTAGACCTATGGAACTTGTGCTCAAAATACTAATTATACTTACACTTCTCCTCTTTCAATTAAGACTTACATTCAATTTAAGCTTGAGATTACTACTGTTGAACATCATCTCTATTATATATAGCTCAGAATATTACTGAAACCCTAACGGTAGCTCACTTTTATACGAGAAGTTATCATAAATACTCTCAAACTTGGGTGTGTCATCCATAATCACATCTTCAAATTTACGAACTAACTTAAAAAATACTTTTTATCAACTATCTCTTCACTACTATTTATTATTAGAGAAGAATATACGTCCATATATGTCTCAATCTCAACACATGACCTCAGATCATGGAATTTCTGTTATGACAAACTTCTCACCAAGGGAAACTACTTACCTTAAAAAATACCCCATATCTCACATCATTTCTCTCGCGTTATTAGCAATTATAATAGAAGCAGTCGATTTCAAGATAGAAAGCAGAAATAATCTAACAAATATTTAAATATATTTTCTCACTATATTGCATATACACAAAATCGTAATTGAATACCAGTTTCTAAAAAACTACCTTTTCCTCTTAAAGGTCACCTTAAAACCACACCAATAAACTCAACAGATTGAATATAAAAATATATACGTTGAGGTGGAAAACAATAATCTGTATATCCGGGAAATTACCTTTATTGCTGAATACAGCCTAAATAGATATATTGATATTTCATTCAAAATATTTGCAAAATTAGTTAAAATCAAATAGTCGAGTGCATTCTATATTATATTCTTTAGGCATAAGTTAACAAATTTTTCATTGAAAAACGAACGCGTTTTCACAACTAATGAAAACTACATCGCATAGGTATATGAATAACAATTGGTAAAGAATGTTACACGAATTTTCATAGTAAAAGAAAACGTTTCATCATATTAATCTATCAAGCAAGATATTGCAATTTAAGAAAACAATTCCATTAAAACAATAACTATGCCCGATTCGATCTTCTCTGATCTATGTGTGAAATTAGCGCTATAATATCTCCAATAGAATGAGTCAAACAATAGGAAAGACAAATTCGAAATATCCTTTTTTTCTTAAAAAGCTCTGCTAAGGTTTCGATTTATACTATAGATTAATTAGTGAAAAAACAAATATAACCTCTCTTTTGCTCTTATACAAAAGAATAGTTGACCTACAGAATAAAATACATGTCCAAATGGTTAGCAAAGTAATAGCATAAATATTAGAACATAGGGATAATGAACAAAAAAATACGTACTTTTCCTCAACACATTTGTATACTAAAAATTATGAAGGTCGCAAAAAAAATATATTAAAACAGAGCCAAATAGTTTTAGAATGTTAGATAGAAAAGTTATATGCAAAATTACATTTCTCATTTATGTGAAAAAATATGATCTTAATATACAAACTTTATCTTGTAATTAGATACATAGTTTCGTATTTTGGGGTTGAATCCTATCACTCATGAAAAAAACGAGGCAGCTATGTGTGAGCGACGACAATTTCCCATTTAAAAAAACGTCCAATTAAAAAGACACCAAGCATCGTGTATAGAATTTAGACTATAAATTAATATCTCTAATGCACAAAATATGTCTCTCTTTGTTCTGTGTGCTTTTAATTTTAAGATGTAATAGACAAGATAGAATATATTGTAAAGTAGATATATATGTTCAAAAGCTGTGAATATTAATTCAAAACTCATTATTATTTTATAAGTTGTGCCAATAACTGTCAATTGCAAAAGTAACATATTATTTTCACCTTATATGAAAGATTAAGATACCAAGCTCTCAATTTTATACGGAGAATTACCAACAAATATAATTTTATCAATTTTGTTTAGTGTAATTTATCATCGTTCATCTGCAGAATTGTGAAAATTTTTATAAGTATAAAAAGTCGATAATTTTAGGAATAAGTTTAAAATTTTCTTTTATTAATAATAAAGAGATATAATACTTTACTAAATGAAAATATTATTTAGGTATATTATAAAAATAAATATATATCATAAAAATATATTTTCTACATGTTATAAACTGATTTCAAATCTTACAACAGATCAAACTTACACCAAATAAACTATAGATACTAAAATATTATTATCGCTTTTCGCTTTTGAAAATTATTAGTGATACTTGTCCAATAGATAAATCATATATACAAAGCCTATCTTGATATATTTTTGCATTTCCAGTATATTTTCGTAGAAAAGGATTATTCCCGTTAAAAACTAATAATATCATTTTCGATGATATTTTAAGACATATCAAGAATAAATTGTGGATTATTACATATAATAGTATTATCGATACTTAAAGAGGTTGAGAAAGACTCATTTTATTCTTTATATTATCAACATTGGATTTACCTTCATCAATGCGGAAATTTCACCTATTGTTTTAAAACTTAAGAAATCAATTTCAAAGTAGAGAAATTAATTGCTTATGTTTTATAATTAACATTATACAATATTATACTTGTACATTGTATCCCTCAAAAATAATAATTATTTATTAAAAATACCTTGTATTTTTTAACACAAAAATATATTTAGATAATATTTAATAAATATAAAAAGAAATAATTTACTGATAGAGAAACGATAATTCGCTATTTTACTATATATATATATTATTAAAATTTTCCTATATAAAATAAACGTCAATTTAGACACCTAAAACTATTACTATTTTTATAATATATCATTAGTTCTGCTTATTTATCTGAGTATGTCATCTTTTATTTTATAATCATTATGATTAATATTATGTTTCATCTTGAAATTTCAAATTGATTATAATAAAAACCTATTTCAATCATATTAATTTTTGCAATGAAAGGTGATGTTGCAGATAGAACCCGTTTAAACATTTCCAAATCATCACTAGGAAGTTTATATATTACCAAATTAATTGATTTCAATTATCATAGATGTGCTAATACATTATATTTTTAGGTTATTTACAATCAAATCCTTAATAATTTCTAGTTAAATTAACTTGAAAGATTTTATTTAAATTTGTATTATTCATTATTATTGGATAATTATATGATATAAATTTAAGTATAAAATATAAGTTTGATTATATTTATTTTTGCTCAGTAAATCAATTTAAATAAATGTTCTATTTTTAATTTTATTATATTATTTTAAAACAAGATAATTATTTTAATTAATTATTTATTACTATTTTCTTCAATATAAATTATCATTTATTATTATTCTTTTACTCTTATATTGTTATTAATATATTATTATTATTTTATTATTATTTTATTTTATTGAGTTATTATTTATTATTTTATTATATTATTATTATTATTATATTTTTTATTTTATTTTTATTTTCTTATTATTATTTAGTTTTGTTATTACTGCTATTTTTGAGAAATAGTAGAATTATATGATCCGTAAATTTAGTACATTATGCCATTTAAAGTATATATATCAATAATTTTCATAATATGATAAAAGTACAGTGGTAGCAAGACAGATACAAAACAAAGGTCAATCATACCTTAAAACTATAGTTAAGGTAAGTACAGTAGTAGTAAGTAGTAAGTAAGTAATTTCAGTGGTCTAGTATTCTTTTGTTGTATTGTAGTAGTAGAGTATTGTAGTGTAATTAATATAATTAGTATTAGTATCATATCAAAATATTATTTATCAAATTCAATCATGATGTAATACCCAATATATGTTCCTAAACCAAAAAATAAGATATCTCCCCAAAATCTTATTTTTTATTCTATGTCGATAAGATAAATTTATCACGATATTACAACTTTTATTATGTACTATTTTTGAAGCCGATGTTGTTTAGCAGCTAAATATCCAAAACAGAGTCTCAGTTGATCTTTTTACAGATTAATAATGTTGTGTTTTATTAACAGGGAATTTGTTATAATAAATAGTACATTAATTATTATTAATTAATTATTACTATTAATTATTATTAATTAAATACTTACTTAATTATTAATTATTATAAATTAATTATTAATTAATAATTAATAATAACTAAAAATTAGTAATAATTAATAATTAATAATAATTAATATTTAATAATTAATAATTAAAGATAAAAACTAATTAATTAGTATTAATTACGTAATCAATAATTAATAATTAATGATAAAACCTAATTAATTAGTATTAATTACGTAATCATTAATTAATTATTAATTATCAATAATAATAATTAATAAATTTATCAATAAATTAATTAATAATTATTAATAATAATTAATTAATTATTAATTATTTTAATTAACTATTCATTTTTAATTAACTATTAATTTTTAATTATTATTAATTGTTATTATCAATTATTAATTATTATATTAATGAAGACATTATCAGGTTTACTAAACATTGCGTCAATAAACTATCATAAAATCAAGCAAGATTTAAACGATTTCATAACCATTTCGTGTGCCAGTTGCTCCATCTTTTCATCTTGGAGAAATAATTCAGCATATTCTAGCAACAGTTTTAACCGTAGTAACCGCGAACATGTTTGCTCACTAACACTTACATTATCTTTATATAGCTCAATAATCCCACATTTCATCACACGTTTTATTAAAAAAAAAAAATTAATAATTTTATATATATATATATATATATATATATATATATATATATATATATATATATATATATATATATATATATATATATATATATACATATATATATATATATATATATATATATATATATATATATATATATATATATATATATATATATATATATATATATATATATATATATATATATATATAAGTAGTCAAAGTACAGGTATCGAAGGAATTTATTGGGTTAGCGACAAATCTGGTAGAATATATATCATTGCAGGTTCGAACATTTGGACTCGCGTTGCGGGGTGCTTAATAACCGGATGCTCTGGCTTACTAGGCCATAATAAAAAAATAAAAAAAAAAAAATAAAAAAAAAAAATAAATAAATTAATTAAATATTAAATAAAAGTAAATAAAAGAAAAAAAAAGTAAATGTTTATATAGCGAATATTATTTTTATTGACGTGCATATTCCCGCACCGGTTGTGGCCCCGCACCACTCACCACCACACCGCCACCTCATAGTAACGGATAGAGTTTGCTACATGAGTGTCTCTCTCAAACTTGACACCCCCGCTGAGGGGGTGACATGTTTCCCTATCGAACAGGTTGCGTGGCCATGCACCCCCATGGGGGATGCACAGCCCCAAACCTGAATATTGACGTGAGAAGGCTGAGCTTGGTATAGCCCTTCTTACTAAGGTATTATTTTATTATTATTGTGTGTGTGTGTGTGTGTGTGTGTGTGTGTGTATTATTGTTGTGTGTGTGTGTATTATCACTGCACCGCTGTAGCACCTGTTGTGAATAGGTTTACAGCATGGTATCTCCACTCAAATTAAACAACCCCATAGGGGAGCGGCGTAACCTCGTCGTAGACTGAGTTGCGTGGCCATCATCCCATAGAGTTGCACAACCCCTAAAAGAGACCGAATGATCGTAGAAGGCTGAAATTTGGAGATGGTATAGAGGAGGAATCCGAAGGTGCTGGATCGGATTCGGATTCGGATCAGGAACCAACACCAGTGCCTGCTCCAGTGCACGGGGCTGGGCCAGTAAATATTTGTATAATAATACAATATTGGTATCAAAAATCCTCTTCGTTTATAGGTCATAGTAGTACATCTCTCTCGACTTAGACACCCCCATGGGGGTGACGGCAACCTCGTCGAGACGAGGTTACGTGTATGCACCCCATAGGGGATGCTGGCCCCCAAACCTGAGATATTGACGTAGAAGGCTGAAACTTGGTATAAGCCCTTCTTATAAGGTATTATTATTATTATTATTATTATTATTATTATTATTATTATTATTATTATTATTATTATTATTATTATTATTATTATTATTATTATTATTTTGCACTGCACCGCACCAACCAACACCTGGTAATGAATAGAGTTTACAACATGGTATCTCCCTCAAATTAAACAACCCCATAGGGGGTGACGTAACCTCGTCGTAGACTAGGTTACGTGGCCATGCATCCCATAGGGGGGGGGTGCTGGCCCCCTAAAAATTGAAATGATCGTAGAAGGCTGAAATTTGGAGATAGTATAGAGGAGGAATGAGTAAGTAGGATACGGATCCGGATTCGGATTCGGATCCGGAACCGGCACTGGTGCTGGCTCCGGTGTGGTGCTGAGTTAGTAAATATTTGTATAATAATACAATATTGGTATCAAAATATATGTTTATAAGGTCATAGATTTCGAATATGATGGTTTGAAGACCCCTGCGAGAAGAGTTCAGACAGCTGGCCCCGGGCTGGCGTGTGCGCCCGCAGGCGCAATCCGGCGCGAAACCGGCGCGTGCGCCCGCAGGCGCGATCCGGCGCGAAACCACCGCGAGAACGCAAACGTGTTCAGTTTTTTTTAGCTTTTACGAGTGAGCTTTTGTTTTCAACTTAATTTTTTTCAAAAATTTATTATTTTTTATTTATTTATTTTTAATTTATTTTTGTTTTTACTAAAATATTTTATGCTTTTCATGTTTATACCGGAAAATTTACGTTTTTACATACCCTAAATCAGTAAATCAGTAAATCAAACCACCATCCAACCACCATTCTGTCCATCCGTGATCTATTGATCTATTGATCTATTGATTCAAGTCATATTTTTTATTAAAATTGCTATGTTTTACATACCCTAAATCAGTAAATCAGTAAATCAAACTGCCCTCTCCACCACCCTCCTACCCATCTATGATCTATTGATCTATTGATTTATTGATCTATTGATCTATTGATTCAAGTCATATTTTTTATTAAAATGGTTGTTTTACATACCTTAAATCAGTAAATCAGTAAATCAAACTGCCCTCTCTACCACCCTCCTACCTTGCTATGATCTATTGACCTATTGATCTATTGATTCAAGTCATTTTTTTCTATAGTATAAATAAGTTCTTTGGTTAAAAGTAGGAAAAGAAAACAAGTTTTTATTTTAAAGCGTTTATAACATAAGTGCAAGCTACATAATCGTTAGCATATAAATTTTTAGCATCAAATATATTTACAAGTTTATTAAAAGAAACGTTATTTAAAAAACATATAATGAAATAAATACAGTATACACCACATAAATTAGAACTGATAGGTTGTACAGGAAAACATAAGGTCTTAACATATTGAACATTATTATATTTTAAAAAAGATGTTACATAATGATTACTAAACATAAAATCTAAATGCAGAGAGTCAAGGAAATATACAACATTATTTCTATTCTTATACACGGCTATCCATTGTCCATTGCTCGAAACATCCCTAGGAGAAGTGTTGAAGATAAGACCAGAGTCGGTATCCAATTTCACAGAACCGAGTTCATTACAGGCGAATACACCTAAAAACCTTCTTTCGTTTCCGAAGGCGTTTAATATTTCTTCTTCATTCATCATTAATAATTCAAGATTATATTTCGTACTCTGTCAATCTCGATGATTTGAGGATGTTCCAGATACACCAGAACTGAGATTGAGGATGTCAAACTTTGTCCAAATTTGAGACTCAACCCTAATGTTTCTTTTCTTAGGATATTGAGATGATAAGCATTACAAGCTGAAAGATCAGCAGTGAGATCGTATGCATATAAATTACTGTTTTCGGCATAAGTCTTGAGATCGACACCTGTACCGTTATCGCTGCAAGATACAGTATTAGCAAATAAATCGTAAAAAGGACGCGAACATTGAGAATGTGAGTCTTCATATATCATCTATAATCACGACCGTACGGTTGACCATTCACATGTAAACTGATACCTCTAAGTCCGAAATGGGTAAATTTAAAGGCAGACTTTCCATAATTTCCAGAATAAGCATCGTGTTCTACAATTCCTATTATTACCTTCTGAGGTAAGCTACCATTGACGATGTTAGGTATATTAATACTCGATAACCCTTGGGTAAAGTTAAAAATTTGTCTCAATTCTCTTGATTGGATATTTTGCTGTATCGGTCAAAAGAGATTTCTCTATTTCCATATGTTTAAAGGGAGATAATTTCACTTTACGTACATATAGATAAGCATCCAATAATTTAAAGATAGGCTTTGGAGCCGTAGTTGTGGCTAAAAGAGCGCTTTTAACATTAAGAGCAAATTCAGGTGTGGATCTAGTTAACCTGATGCCGGTGTCCACTGATGGTAGAATAAGTCTTTCCTGAGAGAATATATCACCGTTTACACGTCCATAATATTCATACGTGTTATTTTTAGACTTAGCAGCGTCGGTTCTATGTTTCTCTACATCTTTTAAATTGTAATATCCGCATGATTGCAGATGAGACTCCTTCGCATCTTGAGAATAATTTAGTAAAGTTTCAATATAACTTCGATAGGGGTAACTTGCGCTGATGCTTCTAGAGATGTTTCATTTAAAAACACCTCAAGTTGATTAAAACACGTATACAGGAAATTTGTCTCGGTGGATACTATGTGATCGGTTCCTGTGAGATCTGAACCATCTTCGTTTACTAACTTAGTCTTCAGATATAAAAACACATTCGAAGGGTCAAGATATTGGTCAGAAGTGCCGGGGATATTGAATTCGAGAAGTACATCTGTATTTGTGATCGCGTGAATAGGGTTAATACTAATAAAATTGGACTCACTCACACTGATCTGTGTAGGGTTCACTGAGAAGAGATCCAATTCACTCTTACAACAGTCTGGGCTGGAGGGATGGAGGAAATGCATCTTGCTGGTACAATTGCCGGACGTATAATGAGGAGAGATTTGTTTAAACACTCCTTATATACGAAATAGTTACAGGTTGTCACTGTTTATGTAGAAAAGTTACCACTTATATCATCATTATTAAGAGAGCAAACACGTAAAAACACTTTCTTTGTAGTCTTTCTATTCCTCTTTTATGGGTTTTACTGATGACCTACCTTGACCAGTCATGCCAACGTATTTTTCAGTTTAACATCATCTAACATTTCATCAAACATCGGCTAGTCGACGTTTTACAGCTGTTCGAGGATCGATACCTCCCATAATATCTTGGAAAGTATCTATACCTGTCCTAGCTGCTTTTTTAGCGAGGTATTTACCTCCTGATTTAAACAAAGGGATAGCACGTCTGAACAGCGAAGCAAAAAATCCACCTAAACCATATCCTCTCTGCATTCTTGACCCCCTGAAGACTCTTTCTCTATCCATTATTATTATTATTATTTAACGGAGCTTCCTTCTAATGTGTACTTTACACACTGCTGTCCCAGTTGTGAATGGGTATGGATTACCTTCTACGTCTCTTATATAAATACGAATCGAACTCAGTTGGGTCTTACTCAACGGTAAGTAGTGAACATTAGGAAAGCTTATAACTCTATTACCTTTAGGAAAATGAACTACCCTTAACAAAGAGGCTTTAGTATTTCCTACATACTGATAGTCTATAACATCTGTATAAACATAGGCCATACCTGGATCTTGAAACATCTTAGAAGGCATGCATACAAAATGTAATGAACTCTCGGTGTCATTTTTTGAGACATACTCTTCCATCGTTGGTATATAACGTATTAGATCCTTTAGAGATGGTTTGATGTCATTATTTCTCAATATTGAGTCTACAAGCGAGTAATGACATTTACGAAACCATGCTGCAGAATGGAAAATAAATAAACTTCTATCTTTCAGGTTCACATGAGTTTGAGATTTTAAGGTAATTAACACGTTATCTTCATTAACGGTTTTATTAACAAGAAACACTAAATCTTTACATAATTGACTTGTTTCAAATTTTTTGTTTAAGGCCATGAACACATCAGTAACCGATTTGTAAAGACCCCGACTTTTTTTATCATGTACGATAATGTCTGTCTTAGCTTTAATTTTAATGCATTTTTAACATATTCAAGCATCTAAATATTATAAGGCAGGGTAACTCTAATATAATCTCAACAGACGCATCAGAATTATTTCATAATCCTGCTTCATACATTTCTCGATCAAAAGTTATAGGGTTCAATAATTGAGTTGTATGGTCTGATATTTTGTGCTTGGGATGTAGATCCATAGAAACCAAATGAGGGCAGCGTTAAATGAAATGATCTTCGGTCTGGTTGCAGTTTCACATACACTTGTTACAGTTAGGTCTTTTGCTATCGGAGCTTCTTCAAACATATACTTTACACACTGTTGTACCATGTGTGAATGGATAAAGGGACCCTTCGACATCTCTTATGCAATCTTACGGTTCTAAACTGAGGCGTTATTCAGGGGTATATAAATCAGTTCTACCCAGAACTAAAACTCCCACCACCATCCTAGAATATATCCCTTCTGTAACAATATAGTGTTAACATGGGTTCTAATATCTGCAAGCATGCCACCAGATGTATCTGTATGTAAAGTGTGGGATCCATCAATGTTGCTTTGTGGGCTTGTCTAGA
>JABUQX010100193.1:0-5000 GCA_015478945.1 Trachelipus rathkii
CATTGTGCTGGGATTCATTTCGTTTGGGTGTTTAACCGTTTCGCATTTATCATTAGTACGCGTTTTCATTATAACTTCAATATATATATATATATATATATATATATATATATATATATATATATATATATATATATATATATATATATAATATATATATATATATACTCTATATATATATATATAATTTTAAAATTGAATCTGGAAGGCCCAATACCGCGCATTGAAACACCCAAAAGCTTCGCACCGCGCACCACACCGCACCAAAGCTTCGCACCGCGCACCCGCACCGCACCAGTAGCTAAAAAAATTCTCGCACCGCCACCGACATTTACAGCTCGCACCGCGCCGCACCCGCACGCACCGGTGCACGATGCATAGCTACCCGGAGTATCTTATATAAAACAAGTGCCAATTTTAATCAGGTACTAGAATAATAGAATTGAAACATAAATAGCAGCCAGAATTTATATATATATATATATATATATATATATATATAATATATATATATATATATGGCATATATATATATATATATATCTCTACATATATATATATATAAAAATAATATATATATTATTTATATACCTATATATATATATATATATATGTATAATAATAATATATATATATAACATATATATATATATATATTAAAGAAGATTGAACCAGAGCAGATCCTTGTTTCATACCACTAAAAGCATTCACCTATTCTGAACATCCGCCAATAATAACGATTCGTTGTCGTCGATCCCAGTATCTATTTTAATCCAATTTTAAAAGTTTAACCTAGCATATCATGAGTCATAAGCTTTTCCAATAATCTTTGATGAAGGACGGTATCAAATGCATTATGAAAGTCGAAGGATATAACCATATGAAATCAAAAAATTTGTAGTTATCTACATACTGTAGTAAATTTGTTAAACATGATCTAATTACTGTTAAATCGTGATCAGAATTATTGAGCTGCCTGTGATCTACAAGATGTATTGCTTCAAAATTTTTAGATTTTGCCAACTGTAGAAGCTAAACTAATTGGCAAATCCTGCTGGTCTAGTCCATCTTGTAAAGACGGTGATAAAAGCTTTGATATATGTTTTATTGAAATATCTGGGCAGGTAAGTTGTTTATTAATAAATAATTTATCCATATAAGAAGCTAATTCATCAAAATTTCAAAGAATAAGAAGAAGAATAATAAGAATAAGAAGACGAAACATAAGCAAAAAGTCCTAGAATAGGGTTATATATATATATATATATATATATATATATATATATATATATATATAATATATATATATATATATATATATATATATATATATATATATATATATATATATATATATATATATATATATATATATATATATATATAAATATTATACCCCCAAATGTATTTTCACCATACTAGGATACGATCCTGGACCTTAGCAGATGAGCGTGCATGTGTTTGACCACTACGCTACGACGAGACAAAAGAGAAACCGAGAATACTTCTACTGTCCAAGAAGAGCATTACTACAGTTCCTCCCGCTCGCACTCGAACGTAGGGCCAAACAAGGTAACGCGCATGGTGAATAATAATACCATAAACCGGGGGCCATCTTTTATTAAATGTAAGAACTGCAATGGACCGCAGCTTAAATTTGTATAAATATTATACCCCCAAATGTATTTTCACCATACTAGGATACGATCCTGGACCTTAGCAGATGAGCGTGCATGTGTTTGACCACTACGCTACGACGAGACAAAAGAGAAACCGAGAATACTTCTACTGTCCAAGAAGAGCATTACTAACAGTTCCTCCCGCTCGCACTCGAACGTAGGGCCAAACAAGGTAACGCGCATGGTGAATAATAATACCATAAACCGGGGGCCATCTTTTATTAAATGTAAGAACTGCAATGGACCGCAGCTTAAATTTGTATAAATATTATACCCCCAAATGTATTTTCACCATACTAGGATACGATCCTGGAGCTTGGCAGATGAGTGTGCATGTGTTCGACCACTAGCTACGACGAAACAAAAGAGAAACCGAGAATACTTCTACTGTCCAAGAAGAGCATTACTAACAGTTCCTCCCGCTCGCACTCGAACGTTGGGCCAAACAAGGTACCGCGCATGGTGAATAATAATACCATAAACCGGGGGCCATCTTTTATTAAATGTAAGAACTGCAATGGACCGCAGCTTAAATTTGTATAAATATTATACCCCCAAATGTATTTTCACCATACTAGGATACGATCCTGGACCTTAGCAGATGAGCGTGCATGTGTTTGACCACTACGCTACGACGAGACAAGAGAAACCGAGAATACTTCTACTGTCCAAGAAGAGCATTACTACGGTTCCTCCCGCTCGCACTCGAACGTAGGGCCAAACAAGGTAACGCGCATGGTGAATAATAATACCATAAACCGGGGGCCATCTTTTATTAAATGTAAGAACTGCAATGGACCGCAGCTTAAATTTGTATAAATATTATACCCCCAAATGTATTTTCACCATACTAGGATGCGATGCAGGCGGTAGAAGTGAACGCCGATTTTCTCTTTTGTGCTGTCGCTGCGGCTGGAATCGGCTTGCATGCGCTCGCAGATGGTCTGTCCAGTATGGTGAATACATTTGAGGTATATATTTATACGCGGTCCATTACGATTCTTGATGATGGCCGGCCTGGCGCCAATCTGCGCGTTACTTCGGCCTACACGTTCGGCGTGCGGCACGCTGCTGGCTGGCTGAACGTGGCCATTGCCGGCACGCGTCGCTCGTCTGCGAATGGTGGCGCATGCGCTGCGTATGCTCCGGATCGCCTTCTGGCTATGAGTAACCCATTTGAAGGAGTATAATGTTATACAGGTAAGCTGCGGTCACTTTTGATTCTTACATTGCTAAAGATGACTGATTTATGTGTATTCTGTGCGCAAATTGCTGTTTGGCCCCCGTTCAGTACGAAAGAGCTTTGTTAGTAATATCTTCTTTGGACAGTAGAAACCCATTCTCACCTTCTTTTTGTGTAAAATAAACAGCAGCAGTGGTCCATGCACGCTCATCTGCATCCCAGGATCTTATCTATTGTAACCATTTGAGAGCCTAATATTTATACAGGCGCTGCCGGTCGACACGAGACCTAACCCATTTAATAAAAGGCTATTCACCATCTGCCACCGATGCTGGCTGAAGAAACTAATGCTCTTTATCTGTCTCGTCAGTAACGTGGTGGTCAAGCTACAGCATATCATCTGCCCAGATCCCAGAAATCAGCTTGAAGTAATTAATAGGACGAACCAAAATGATATATTAAATTTTCTACGGTCCATTGCAGTTCTTACATTTAATAAGCCCCCGGTTTATGGTATTATTATTCACCATGCGCGTTACCTTGTTTGGCCCTACGTTCGAGTGCGAGCGGGAGGAACCGTAGTAATGCTCTTCTTGGACAGTAGAAGTATTCTCGGTTTCTCTTTTGTCTCGTCGTGGCGTAGTGGTCAAACACATGCACGCTCATCTGCTAAGGTCCAGGATCGTATCCTAGTATGGTGAAAATACATTTGGGGGTATAATATTTATACAAATTTAAGCTGCGGTCCATTGCAGTTCTTACATTTAATAAAAGATGGCCCCCGGTTTATGGTATTATTATTCACCATGCGCGGTACCTTGTTTGGCCCTACGTTCGAGTGCGAGCGGGAGGAACTGTTAGTAATGCTCTTCTTGGAATAGTAGAAGTATTCTCGGTTTCTCTTTTGTCTCGTCGTAGCGTAGTGGTCAAACACATGCACGCTCATCTGCTAAGGTCCAGGATCGTATCCTAGTATGGTGAAAATACATTTGGGGGTATAATATTTATACAAATTTAAGCTGCGGTCTATTTCAGTTCTTTTTATATATATATATATATATATATATATATATATATATATATATATATATATATATATATATATATATATATATTTACTATATATATATATATATATATATATATAAATACAACTGCTCTATATATATATATATAAATATCTAATAATCATATTTATTTTAATTTGTTACTTGCCGGAAACGGTGTTGGTAGCATGCGTTATTGTTGTGAGATCAAAACTAAAGGAAGGGTGCATTTTGCGAGTGAGTTAGAAGACAGTCAGCCTTGCGGGGTACTCACACACACACACACACACACACACACACACACACACACACACACACACACACACACACACACACACACACACACAAACACACACACCTACGCACACACATGTTCAATCACACAGAATAACATACACACATACAGCTGATGCCGCTAGGGAATCTACTGTATACATAAATATAGGAAAGATTTTTATTATTATTATTAATTTATTATTATTATTATTATTATTATTATTATTATTATTATTATTATTATTATTATTATTATTATTATTATTATTATTATTATTATTTTTTTGTGTGTGTTTGTTTTTGTGTATTATTATAATTATTATTATTATTATTATTATTATTATTATTGGTAATAGTTGAGATTAGCGTAGTTAAAAAAATCGATATATTTTTTAAAAGTAATCGATATTTTGATATGGGTATGAAGCAACGTTGCCACATGTTGTTAATAAAAAATTGCCACAATTACGATATATTTATAAGTGACGCTATTCAGCTTTTTCATTTATTATTTCTTTTTGCATTCGAAAAATCAGTAAGGTTATGATAAGTTTTGCTAAGTATACACAGATTTACTGTGTACACTTAACAAAGCTTATTATAACCTAAACTTAAGGGGTCCTAAACTAAATTTAAATATAAAAAAAAAAATTGGTAGAGTTAATATATTTATATATAAAAGAGATTTGGCAACGCTTTTTTGTTCTCTTACATGGGGACGAAAGATATTAAAAAGAGCGATATCGGAAAAAATATCTATAGTTCGTCTAACTGCACTAATCTCAAGTATTATTATTATTATCATTATCATTATCA
>JABUQX010100193.1:12500-17500 GCA_015478945.1 Trachelipus rathkii
GTAGTGAAAAGAATTGGACACAGAAGGAGTAAAGGGCAATGAAAAGAGCTGGACACAGAAGGAGTGAAGTGCAATGAAAAAAGTTGGACACAGAAGGAGTAAAGAGCAATGAATATAGATGAACACAGAAGGAGTAAAAAGCAATGAAAAGAGCTGGACACAGAAGGAGTGAAGTGCAATGAAAAGAGCTGGACACAGAAGGAGTGAAGTGCAATGAAAAAGTTGGACACAGAAGGAGTAAAGAGCAATGAATATAGATGAACACAGAAGGAGTAAAAAGCAATGAAAAGAGCTGGACACAGAAGGAGTGAAGTGCAATGAAAAGAGCTGAACACAGGAGTGAAAAACAATTAAAAAAGCTGGACACAGAAGAAGTGAAGTGCAATGAAAATAGATGAACACAGAAGGAATGAAATCGTAATAAAATGACACATAAAAGAAAGTCATTTTTCTATATTAGGGAGTATAAGAAAACTTTGAGGAACACCACCATTATCAAATTGGATGAACAGTATCCCTATGCAAAAGCTGCAATAGATCGACCCGAGAGGAAATCAGAGGAAAGGAGATTTACCTAAAGGGGAAAGTTTAAAAATCAAAGCTTTGTGCTCCAGAACTATATATATATATATATATATATTATATATATATATATATATATATAATTATATATATATATATATATATATATATATATAATATATAATATATATATATATATATATTATTATAATATTATATATATATATATATTATATAGTATAATATAGTGGCGTAGCGATAGGGGGGCGGCGGTGGTGTTCGCCACTCGCATCAAGGTGTTTGGAGCAGCAATTATATATATATTATATATAATATATAATATATATATATACTATATTATATTATATATATGATTATATATATATATATATATATAATATATATATATATACGGTATTTGTAATACGTCCAAATTAAAATCTGATGACGATGATCCTGAACAAAATCAAATGCATCAATCTGAGGGCACAGTTCGCCGCTTGTACAGATCATTCCCTGAATTTGACTGGGATTCACGCCGCATCGGATGCTGTGCAGTCTGCAACTTTTGTTTTGGAACTGTGGAACAATATTTGTATTCTTCTCCCGTCAACTCACCGTTGGGATATCTTCACAGCTGTTACTGGTCCAGAAGGTTATGCCCTTGATTGAAACCCGCTGGAGCACAAGGCACGAAGCAGTGTCGGCATTGAAGAACAGCTATCTCGATATCCTGGACGTGCTGAAGAAACTTGCTATCTATACAGTCGAGAACTTGGCGACAAGATCAGAAGCTGGATTGCTTCTGAAAGCACTGCAGTCACTCTCGTTTCTGTGCTATCTTAGATTATGGAACCAAGTTCTCAAAGAAGTCAACGATGCTCAAAAGTATTTGCAAACCAAATAGTTAAATGTCGAGCAATGTGCAACCAATATTCGTGTTCTCAAGGGTTTCTTGTAGGCAGCTGGGATAGTCTCGTTGATAAAGCATTCAGCTATTCAAAGAAGCTTTGTGATCACCTTTCAATTGACTTGGAGCCTCGCCGACGCAGAATTCGGAATGCTATTTTCGGAAACGGATCCCAGGGTGTAGTACTGTCTTACAAATTTGAATTGCGACAAGAAATATACATATTACTTGATAGAATAATAACAAGATGAAGTCAAAATTTCAGCAGCTTCAGGGTTTAAGTGAGAAGTTTTCGTTTATGGCGCCTTCGAAGTTGTTAGATCTACAGTATGTATGTGATTTAGGTAGCGCCAATGAAGAGATCGATCAGGCTGGATTTTCGGTGGAGAGACAACGACTGCAGCAGTTCATCGTGCTTTCGATAGACACGAAAACCTTACGAAGGATGGACCACCGGAGCTTCTCCGATTTATCCAGGAGTTCAGTCTCGGCATTTCTGTCCCAAATATTATGATAATGCTACACTTATTTTTAACTCTAGCTATCAGTGTAGCAAATTGTGAAAAAAACTTTCGAACTTAAAACTTGTCAAAAATTATTCTCATTTTCACTATGACTCAGTTTAGGTTGTCAAATTGGCTATATTATCAATCGAGAAGACACTGACCAACCAGTTGAGTTTTGATGACGTTATCAAAGACTTCACTGCTCGAAAGGCACGAAAGATATCTATTTAAGTTCTTGATTTTCCTTTTTGGTCTCCGTTAAGACGTCATAATCGTTCCGAAGCTTTGTATTCTATGGTAAATTAATATTTATTAAATTTCTTTTTAATAAAAGTAATTGTTGGGAGTTAAACCTTTTTATTTCAGTCTTTTCTCATAAAGAATTAACTGTTGATTATTTTTAAATAGTTTAATTCGTGTATGAGGATTGAGGATAGTCGTATTTCCTCATCGCGAAAGCATAGATCAGGTTTATTATATGGGGCAGCAATTCGAGGTTCCGCCCCGGGGATTATCGAGGCTCGCTACGCCACTATATATATATATATATATATATATATATATATATATATATATTATAAATTTATATAATATATATATAATATATATATTATATTATATTATATATATATATATAATATTATATATATATATATATATATATAATATATAATATTATAAAATATTGAGAGCGTATGTAACAGAAATTAATGAATAAATATATATATATATATATATATATATATATATATATATATATATATTATATATATATATATATAATATATATATATATATTATATATTATATATTTTGATCATTACTAGTTTTATATATGATATATAAGAAAACAAATTATACAGGAAGAATAGAGCATGTCTCTGAAAGTATTGACATTTTGTCGATTCTAATTACAGATTTTTGCCAATAAAATTGCCAACCATCTAATAAAAAAAGAAAAAAAAAAGAAAAAAAGTTCATGACAGAGAAGTGAAAAAAAGTTCATTTTAAGCAGCATAAAACCGTCCAAAATCAATTGAAATGGCAAGGAAAGTCTATTATTAATATTTAACGTGAGGTTTTTTTTCGTTTTTTTCCTTTTTTTTTTTGGGGGTTGTTTTTTTTTTTTTTTTTAATCCGTTATTATTCAGGTGTCCTTTTTTTGTGTAGGATTCCTTTTTTTTTTGTTCCTGTTTTAAGGGGGGGCAGGGGAGGATTTATCTTTTTGACACGTATAACAACAACCCGTTAATTGAAATATGAAATTTGAAGTTATTGTAGTTCTATTTCTCAGTATTACGATTTAAATAAAATATTAACCAAAATTAAGTTCCTGTTTTCCCTTCGCATGCTATGAGATATTTATACTTAAAATGTTTAAATGATAATTTATGATTTCACGCACGAATACTTTTTATTATTTTTTATTATTATTATTGTTATTAATTTTATATTTTTTTTTTTTAATTTATTTTTTTTTTTATTATTATTTTTTTTTTTTATTTTTTTTTTTTTTTTTTTTTTTTTTTTTTGCAGCACTGATTTGGAGTACCAGAAAGTAGTCTTACATTTCGAAAGAACTTTCAAATGTACCCTTTTCAAATGCACCTTTCAAATGAACATTTTATGTGTGCATTTTATGTGTGCATTTTAAATATACTTTTTTCATATGTACTTATTTCGAAAAACATTCATTTTAAATGCTTTTTCATTCTAATTAATTCAAATTTACATTTCAAATGTACATTTCAAGGGTTTCTTTTTGTATGTACTTTCGAGAGTTTCTCAAATGTACATTTCAAGTGTTCCATTCAAATTTACTTTCAAATGAACAATTCAAGTGTACATTTGTAATGAACTTTATTGTTTTATTAATGAAGATTTCAAGTGTACAATTCAAATGTACACTTCAAATGTACGCCTCAAATCTACACTTTAAATGTACCTTTAATTAAAAATTCCAAAAATACATTTTTAAAGTACTTTTTAAATGTACTGAATTCAAACGTACTTTTCAAATGAAAATCTGAAATGTACTTTTAAAATATGCATTCCAAATGTACATAGTCAAAATGTACACGCTTTCTCATTTTAAATATAGGTATACACAATTTCAACAAAAACCTGAAATACAAACGTCTATAAAATATATGAAAGGTATAATGAAAAAGTCTGATATGCCACACAACAAATGCACGTAAATAGGACCTTTATATATATATATATATATGTTACATAAGGCACACTTTTGAATGTTTCTGGTGTAGGGTTGTCCAAGCACGGGAATTTTCAGCACAGCACACCAGTCCGGAAGCACTGGAAGTGTGTGCAGCAGACCTCACGCACCGCACCTCACCTCACCACCGCAGCACCGCTCGGTAGAGCACCGCAATGTACGTAAGTGAATGGTCCGCAGCGCATTTAGCCAGCAGACCGCACCGCACCGCACCGCACATGGTGTGTGTGGGGCCAATCCTATTCTGGTCTGTTGGTTATAAGAGTTATCTTTACTTTATTATAATAGTAACTAAATATATACCTTCTTCCCTGCATGTAAGTATATTGTATTTACACATGAATGCATGTGTACGTCTTTAAGTAAACATATATCTATTATGGTAGGACGATACAATGGAACTGGTGCGGTGCTATGCATGGTGAGCTCATTTTGATGGTGCGGTGCGGTGCGGTGCACATTGAAATATAGAGGTACGACGTGGAGCGGAAGTTTGCGGTGCTCCTCCAACACTAAAGTTTACACATTTATTTTGTCAATCATCACCATATGTTATTTGTAATGTGTGTGTATGTGTGTCTGTATGTGCGTGTGGGTGTGTGTGTGTGTGTGTGTGTGTAAATAACGCTTAAATGATACGTGTTAATTTATGCATTAATAACGTATTGGTGATGGTCGGAAAAATAACGCATTAAAACGACTTTAAAACGTGAATTTTTTTTGATATATCTTATCGTATGTACTATGTATATCAATATATTTATTAATATATACTTATAAATATTTATATTACAACTTAAAAGTATATATATTATATATAATATAG
>JABUQX010100193.1:20000-22500 GCA_015478945.1 Trachelipus rathkii
AATATTAGAGGAATAAACGACGAGGAGAAAAAGGAGAGAGGTGATAGATGTATTTACAAAAGGTAAACTGATTTGCTTTTGTTACTTAAGCAAATATGAAAGGAAGCGGTGAAAGGAAGTGGTGTGGGGTGAGATGTGTGTGCACTGGAGTGGAGAGGAATGGGAGGGGGAGAAAAGGAGTTGCGATTCTGATGATGAGTGACTTGTGGCACAGAGTTATGATGGATTTTGTTTGTGTGAGTACTAGAATACTAATACGGGATGAGTAGAGGCTTCAGATTGTTGTGTTGGGCGACTTAAATGGTTGGATAGGTGATCGAAAAAGGAATGGTATAACAGGTGCCTTTGGGCTTGCGGGAGAAAATGAGAATGACTGGAAGGTGATTTATTTTTATGAGGAAAGAGGTGTGTGTTTAAGAAATGCATTCTTCGAGCACAAGTGTATTCATAAGTATACCAGAATTGATGTAGGTAGAGATGGTATCGAAGTGAAAAGTATGATTAATTTTACGTTGGTGAAGAAGATGCTGAGGTATGTGATGAATGTTAAATCAATGAGGATGTTGGAAATGGGAATATCGGATCATTATGTTGTTTTATGTAAGATTAAGATAGTGTGGTCATGGATGGAGAGAAAAGAAATAAGGAAAGAAATGGGAAGAATTAACAGTGAGAAGTTAAGGGAAAAAGGTTATAAGGAAATGTATGTGAGAGCACTTGCAAATAAATCAGTTGAATGTGAACAAGATGAAACTAAATAGACCTGGACGAAAATGAAGGAAGCTTTTGTTAGTAGTGCAAGAGAAGTATGTGGGTGTGCTAAAGTAAGAAGAAAGAATATCAGTGAGTGGTTTAATGAAGAGGTAATGCAAGCCGTTAAAAGTAAAAAAATAGGCATGGTTGAATGTGCTAAAAGTCAATAATGAGGTCTCAAAAGAAAGAAGAAAGCTTTGAGTTGCATACATAGGAGGAATGTAAGACGAAAATGAACAGTTTGGAAAGTGGATGAACGGGGACTTACAAGAAAATAGGAAGCTGTTCTGGAAGAAAGTACGAAAGGTTAAGAATGAGAGTAAGAGGAATCTGCATAGAATAATTAATAGGGATTGTGCTTTTGTGACTGATGAAATGGATGTGAGGCGAGTGTAGAGGGAACATTTCGAAAATCTGCATAACATTATCAGTAATGTAGTGGGGATAGTGGATGCGTGTTGGTTTGATGGAGTAAGAACAAATAAGTATTTAGAGGATGACTTAATTATTATCAGTAAGGATGTAATAGGCAGAGTGAGAAAGTTGAAGAATGGTAAATTAGCAGGTATAGATGGAATCACTAGTGAAATGATAAAGAATGGGGTCTAGATTGTGATTGACTGGATATGAAAGTTGTGTAACAAAGCATTTGCTGAGGGTATGGTTCCGAAGGATTGGAGGAGAGCAGTAATAGTGCCCTTTAGAACAAGATAGACAAGGGGAACTATAGAAAATATAGGGAAATTAGTTTAGTAGTAGGGAAGTGTAGTAGGGAAGATAAATTTTGGTATTTTGGTTGAAAGAGTGCGTCGAGGGACTGATTAGCGAAGAACAAGGTGCATTTAGAAGTGGTAGAGGATGTGTAGATCAAATCTTCACATTGGAACAAATGATTGAGAAAATGGAGAGAGAGAAGGAGAGTAGAGAGAAGAAGAGAGAGAGAGAGAGAGAGAGAGAGGAGAGAGAGAGAGAGAACGAGAGAGAGAGAGAGAGAAGAGAGAGAGAGAGAGACGAGAAGAGAGAGAGAGAGAGAGAGAGAGAGAGAGAGAGAGAGAGAAGATAAAGAAAATTTATTTAGGTTTTTATGAACTTGCAGCAAGGGTATGACAGGATTAATAGGGAAGCTGTGTGGCAGGTGCTAGTGATATATGGTATTGGTGGTAGATTTTGAATGGAATCAAAAGTATGTATTTTGAAATTGAAGCTTGTGTAAGAATAAATAGAGTGGAGAGTGGAATGGTTTAATATTAGTAGTAGAGTGAGGCAGGGATGCGTTATGCCTCCATGACTCTTTAAATTGTCCATGGATGGGATGGTGAAAGAATTAGAGGTAGGGGTGGCAGGGGATGGTATTAGGCTGATGGAGATGGGAAAGAGTGGAAGGTGCCCTGCTTATTATACGCAGATGATTTGGTATGCGTCTCAAATCTGAAGAAAGTTTGAGAGGATTGATAGAGGGGGTTTGGCAAGGTGTGTTAAATGAGGGGTTTGAAAGTAAATGTAGATAAATGTAAGGTGATGGTAATGGGTGAGGAGAGCCCGCAGTGTGAAATATTAGATGATGTGCAATTAAGAGTTTAAATCCGAGTTTAAATATTTACTATATGTTGGATAAAAAAGGAACGGATGTTGCAGAGTGTGGTAGAAAAGTAGTGAATGGTAGCTAGGTGGCTGATGCAATTAAAGCCTTGATGAATGCAAAGATACTAAGTCTTGAGCGAACTAGGGCTCTACATGAAGGTATATT
>JABUQX010100194.1:12500-22602 GCA_015478945.1 Trachelipus rathkii
ATATATATACATTACTCCTTGAGTGATTCCTCACTTACCAGGATTAGATTCCCGGGCCCTCGCAAACGGAATAGTTAAGTGTGGTTGAACCAACTTGCACCGCATGAGCTTAAAAGATTAACGCAACTTAAATAAACCTTCTATGAAAGAGATTCTTGTCAGTAGGAATAAGGAACTGCCTATGTTTGTTTTTTTCCCCCCACCCAGGTCAAGATACCTTAGCCGCGCATGCTCCGATTCACACTCGGGTCAAAAACACAACAGGGACCATAGGTGGGCGCTTTATCGCGATAAAAATTATCGCGATATAGGTTTATGCGGGTTATCTGTTATCCGATAAAATCTTTTTAAACCCGATAACTCGGTCCTCGCGATAATTTTTGTTCCAAACTACCGATAACTATTTGGCGATAATTTATCGCGAGTAGAACGGTTTCGGGTTTATCCTCTGCCTATCCGGATAAAGAGTCTTTATCATATGGGTATTGGCGGAAACCTTTTTTGTTATAATATATATATATATATATATATATATATATATATATATATATATATAGTTATATATATATATAATATATATATATATATATATATATATATTATATAGTATTATATAATAATAATAGATATATATATATATAAAGTACTATTATATATATATATATATTGACATATGTCAATAATATGGTAGGATTATGTCAGAAATGGTAGGCAAAAAAAAAATAAAAACTAAAAAATTTTTATTAGGATGTACATTTGATTTCTTTTTTACATTTTTTTTAAGCTTTTTAGCTAAGTCAGAGTAATGCTTTTTCAATTTTAAAACAGTTTAAAGTATATTTGATTTTTCAATTATGCAAGGGTCATGGCAACACGGGTCAGCCGTTGGCAAAACTTGGAATCCAGTAATCGGGGGGCGAGAATGCGGGCGCTGTGTGGGCTTGGCCTGCATCTCGGCGGTGATCCAATTGTGATACCCAAAAAAAATTGCGCTGATTGGAAACTATGAAGAACTCAATGCCCAAACTCACAGTTGACACTGCGAGAGGCCGTCGCCTGTGGTCAATACGCCACCTTAACGCGTATAGGACCAAGAGGGTTTTTGCAGCACTTTGAAGATGAGTAGTAACCCTTCTGGCCACTTCTTTCCACACCCCATCTTCGATGAGTTTTCGCACCCTGGAATCTGTGAATAGAGGGCTTTTGAAAGACAACATGACTAAAAAGTTCAGAGGTCCAAGGTCCATGAGGAGGGGAAAGGAAGTGGAAAGTTTTGCGGCGTACCGACTCGAGAACGCCAACAGTACCAGCAGCAGCAGCGAGGGAAAAGGAGAACAATGTAAAGGAAGGAATACTAACTCAACAAGTATCTGTGATTGGCTGATGATCACATACACTGAAACCTACTCAAGGTCAACGGTCATCAAAGATCAATCAACGAGTAAAGAGCTGATCTCATTGTAAAATAAGTGTCTGCAGGCGAAATCGACAGCAGACAAGCCTGTTTCAGACCACTAACGCTTTTAACAAATGAGGAGGTGCTCAATTGATACTCTTTTATAAACAGGTACATACTCGGCAGATGCCGTATAGCGCTGCGGTGGAGCGGAGTTGGTTCTCCACTTGGACCAAAAAACGAATATCTAAGAGCTAAGAAAGGAATTTCTCTGTCCAGATGAAACTTTAAATATGCTCATGTTTTATGAAGAAGGGGAACATACAAAATGCAAAAGCAGAAAGCCAGAAACCTAGTAATTTATATTTTTTATTTATAGAATATATTGCAAATTAAACTCAATAATTTCTTTGATTTCAATTTCAAAATACTTTTTTATTAACGCCACTCTCCTAATCTTTGGAGGGCTTTTTCTCACATATATAACATTATAGAATTGAGGTAACATCAGAGCATAAATTTAAGAAAATAAAATTTTTATTATAAAAAACACTGAGAAGGAAAAGAAAAAAACAAAAAATAAAATTTATTGTTAATAAGGATATCCAAAGTTTGAGCATAAGTTATATAAAGCAAGTAGCAACATTCCCATTATTACCTGGGTACGTGTCGGTAAAGAAAACTGGAAAATTTTCCTTTTATAATCTATAAAATAAGCGACAAGAAGAATTGTAAGGTAAATTTAACTGGTTTAACATTTTTTTTCTCTAAAAGAACCAAAGTCCGTGCCTTTTCTTAAATATTTTACATTTATAAAAAAATGAAGGAAAAGATACAGTGAGAAATTTGGATTTATCGAATTTTCTTATCGGTTATCGCCATTATTCGGCAGATATTTTTATCACGAGTTTAATCGGATATCGGTTATCGATGGTAAGGTTTTTCGTTATCGGGGATTTATCGGTTATCAAGCGATAACATTTTTCTTGCCGTTATCCGTGGCCACCTAATGCCAGGCCATGTAAGGAGAAACACTCTTAAACGGGGAGAATTTATTTTGTATTGATGTAAATGAGCCCAGTGTGGAGCGGAGATGCCGTCACTGCCCTGGAAGGTTTATCTGACCTGACCATAGGGCAGTTCTTATTCCTACTGGACAAGAATCTCTTTCATAGGTTTAAGTTGCGTATCTTTTTAGCTCATCGCGATCAAGTGGTCAACACACTTTCTCATTCCGTCAGCGAGGGCGCCGGGATCTAAATCCCTGGTAAGTGAAGAAAACCTCAAGGAGTAATTTTACCGATTACATATTGAAAAAAAATATTTGAATTTGCGGTTTTTATAATTTTTAAAAAGGGCAGTATTTACTTTATCAGAATATAATTATATAATATATATAAAATATATATAATAGTATTATATATATATATATATATATATATATATATAATATATATATATAATATATATATATATATATATATATATATATGAGCCAATATTTATTTTCATTGTTATCCTAAGAAAAAGGCAAACCCACCTCATATTAAAATAATATGAATGAAATAATTCCACAAGGATTTTTTTTTTTTTAATATTAATTAATTTCTTGTATTTAATTGCATTTCTTTTAAATAGGTCACAAGAGTATTAAAATTTTTTTGATATACAGTTTCAGAAAAAAAATTATTTTTGAATTCTTGCAAAATAAATTAATTTAAAATGTGAAATGGTAATTTCTAAATAAAAGTAAATGGACATTATTTTTAAATTCACTAGTCATTCGACCGAAGAGGGATTGTTAATATATTAATTAGCGCCAGGGCCCTACCCAGCTCTATTTGGCACGACTCCTCCGGTGCTTTCATGAATTTTCAAATAAGGTCCTATCAAACATATAATGCCTACAAGACAGGGGCCAATCAGTAAAGGAAGACTTGACATATAAATCCAAATTGAGCAAACTTTCGCTGTCTTATAAACCCTATTTGACCAGGTCATAGAGTACAAGTTTTGTTTATGTATTCGTCTGTCTACCCAACGGGGTTTCCCATAGTGGGTGCCCAGCGGCACACTGGGTGGCCGCCAAGCGATGGGTGCCAGGGTGCCGCACAATTTTTTTTCAATAGCTATCTAAAATTTTTGAGAGTTAAGTAGTAGCAAAAATTCATTTTTTTATTTTTTATAAAATATGGCAAACAACCCTTTATGCATCCGTCTAACTAACTCAGTCGGCATTTTTGGCTTTTAGTTCCAACGGTATGCGCCTTTAATCTCTTCAAGCAGGTTTCATCATAACTATGATAGGGAATTAGAATTTCTCTCTAAAAAAGGAAAATGAAAATGGCAACTGAAAGCTTCCAATTTTTATTGTCATTACATTTTGCAAAAATCTAAAAATCCGCATACTTATTGCCGAGTAATTAATTAAATCCTTGCCTGAAGGATGTTGTTTATTTGCAGATTTTTAAAGGGTTTAGATTTATGGCCATACGAACCAATTGATCCGTCAGCTATCAAATAATACTAGATAAGCTATGTGAATTAACAAGAAACATCAAATTTCAAGAGTCAAGTGCCAGAGAAAAGAACTTTATAAGAAGATTGAATACAATTGACCGCGCTCCGTTTTTTTTAGTATTTACACGCTTGATGAAGTACGCTGACGTGACTGTAGCGGGGACTTGCACTTCTTCCTTGTGTTTGGTGGGAGTACCCCATTCGCAATGCAAATAGAAGAGGAAACTTTTTGAGTGAGCTAAGTGCCTGGAGACTTAAACCTACTGCACGTGACGAAATTATTTTCATGCTTATCGAAAAATTTGCACAGGAAAATGGGAGTTTGGATGGAAACAAGTGTGTGGAAATTATTGGCAGGGTGATGGAGCGGGAGCCGCAATGGGTTGGAAAACGAGGGGGAGCGGCTTGTCCTAGTATGGAAGCCAAGTTATGCAGAAACACGGGCCCACCAGCATTCCACTGTGGTCATATATATGAGCGGGCATTAGTTCCTGACAACAGAGAAAAATGCCACAAGATTTTTAAAAACCGTACTGGATGAGATGCTGTGAAGATAAATAATTAATCATGTTAAGAGCCGCAGCTAACTTCAGCACAGACATTTTTAATAAACTTACCGCCGAAGATATGGGTATGGCTCACTTCCATCTCTTGCTGCACACAAAAGTGCGGTGGCTTTCAAGGGAAAGATTTTAGGCCCAGACTGTTTGAACTAAACGATGCATTTGGTGGTCACATTTACGAGCAGCCTTCCTATTCACAAATAATTTAACTGAATGTCGATTGGCAGCTTTAAATTGGGGTATAAAACCCTTTCGCAACAAATATTCGAAAAAACCAAATGAAACCGCCACATCTCTTTCAAGGGAAGGGAGGAGCACAATTAGACAAAATAAAATTTTATTAAAATCTTTTTATTTTTATTTTTTTGAAGTGCTGTGTTAGGAGCAGAGACATCTCCAACTTTCCTTCGGTTGCAGAGAATATTGTTCCAAACAATGAGATCCATGCTTCAACCGAATTTCCTGAAATTTATTTACTGCGGCACAGAGTTGGTGGCAAGGTTTGGAAGAAAAAACATTGTTGAGTATTTTCCGCTATATAAGATTCTGAGGATAATGTCTACAGCTGGATGACAAACACATTTTCGTGTTACCCGAACGTAAACCTACTTGGATGACAAATGAAGCTTTTCAAAATCTGCTGGACATCAGTGAAGACCGCCTTTGAAACATTAAATACCACGACGAAGGGGGCCAAGAAGAGTTGTTGGATGCAAATGTACTGCAAAAAACAATGCTAGGGTTTGGTACAAGATTGGATTAAAAAGACGTGGCGTTTTTATAATCCACTTATCCTATAAGAGTCTGCATTCACTCAAAGTATGCTTACATAAAATACATAAGGAGTAAACTTTTTCAGCGTCAGTGATTTAAGGGTCAAATTGCAAAACTTCCCATAAAACTTAAAGAAATAAATGAAAAATTCCATTAAAAACCGTTTCAATTCTTCAACAATTAAAAAAGGTAAATGAATCATTAATTTGCATTGTGTTTTCTTTCTTGTTCTCCTAAGACCTAAGACTAAGTACTCAAATACCAATTTTAAAGTAGGTGTGCCGCGAATTTTTTTTTAGCACAACCAACAAGGGTGCCGCGGGGAAAAAAGTTTTGGAACAACCTGTTTTCCTACCAACACATGAATTTTGAAATTTTAGTTAAGAGTCAATGGCATTGATTTTTCAGTTATATAATTATTATAATATATATACTATATATTATTATATATAATATATATATATAATATATATTATAATATATAATATATATTATATATATATATATAGTATAGCTATTAATAATTATTATATAATATATATAATTTATAATATATATATATAATTTAAAAATTTGACAGATAAAATTTTCGATGATTTGGATGGTTTTGACGTTGATTTAATTTGCTTACACTTTACTGTTGTATTCTGAAAACTTTTATTAATTTTTATTATATTATTTAATTTCATCTCCACTCATTTTGATGTTTACGTAGTGCGCTTATTAGCTTACAAAATTTTTTCGTGGTAGTACCTAAAATTAGAATTTGGGAAATATTTTGCATAAAAATAGAAAACTGTAATCAGACTTTAATTAAAAATTTGTTGCCTCACATTTTCTCTTAGGAGCTTAAAGATTTGCATACAAATTTACTTCAACATCTGTGTGCATCTTATCCGTACGATTATACTCATATCAAAAGTCACTCCTGTTATACTCTGTCTTAATTACCAGATTTTGAGGAATCATTCCACGAAACGCAAGATTCATTTTATAATAAGAGGGTAAAAATTAATAGGTTCGTATATAACAAAAAAGGGGAGTATGTGTTTTTATTAATTTAAGGGTAAAAATAACGATACTCAAAACCCACCAACATCAAACTCATTCTGCTGACTGCCTTAAATCCTCAGGTTTAAAAATATCCTAGAAAAAACACATATTGTTACCTGTTGAATCTCATTTGTATGCAGAAGTGTTACATCTCAAAAATATATATTTTTAACGTTTTTTATTTCCTTTCCATTTTGATTAAAAAAAAAGATCAATACGAATCAGAATAAATTGATATTTTACTATAAAGGACATCTTTTTTTTTTTTTTTTTCAGTCCATTCAAAACGTCATTTTTGTGACCTGTGGACCTAACGAGTTTTGTTCAAGTTCTGAACAAATATATATATATATATATATATAGGTATATATTATTAATATTATATATATATAATAATATATAATATATTAATATTATATAATATATATGAGATATATTATATATTATATATATAGTAATTGTAAAATACTATAATGGTATTTTCCACTACATGGGCGCTAATGGGTTACGACAGTCCCTGGACTCTACGCGAGATGAGCGGTGCATGTCGTTTCTGGAGCCACAGCTACGACTACGATCGTTCGAGCAAAAGAGAAAACCGAGAATACTTCCTATCTGTCGCAAGGAAGAGAGCAATTACGTCCGTAGCGTAGTGGTCAAACACATGCCCGCTCATCTGCAAGGGTCCAGGGTCGTATCCTAGCATGGTGAAAATACATTAGGGGGTATTTACAATTACAGATTTTGATTTGTCAAGCGTTAAAATTAGTTGCATTTTCCATTATACCATAATACCGCCCGGTTTATGGTATTATTTATTACACCATTGGCCATTCCGCCGCGGTTACCCGTCGTCGCTGCTGTTGGACCGCTCGACGTTCGAACGTGCGAGCGGAGAGGAACGCGTAGTAAATGCTGCTTCTTGGACAGTAGAAGTATTCCCGCTCGGTTTCTCTTTTTGTCTCGTCCGTAGCGTAAGTGGTCAAACAACAATGCACGCTCATGCTGCTAGGGTCAGGATTCGTATCCTAGCAATGGTGAAATACATTAGGGGTATTTACATATTAACAAATTTTTCACGGAATAAAGGGTTAAAATTATTGCATTTCATTATATATATATATATATATTTATATATATATATATATATATATATATATATATATTATATATATATATATATATAGTATATATATATATATTAATGCATAAAGGAATAAAAAAAGAATGAATTAAAGAAATTAAAAGTATGAAATTAATTCATGATGTAAATACAAAACCTTTTAAAGATGTTGTATCATTTTTGTAACTGGAATATGTAAATATCTATATTCTTCTTTTTTTTAAAGCTGTTAAACCAATCACTCAATGGCAAAATTCAACTTTGGAACGGGTTTCAAATTTAAAAAGATATACTACCCATAGGACATTCCAATTTATTTCTCAGTGGTGAAAAGAAACCCGCAAACCATGACAAATATATAAACTCCCTATTCAAAAACACTCTATTTGATCACATACAAGAAAAAAGCTCAAAAAAAAAATCAAAAGAAAGATAAACCAATAAAGGTGCATCGGTAGGTGCGGCGTGCAAATGGAGAGGCACTTGTCACCTCCGCATGGATCGAAAAAAAATAATGTGGTCGAATGTAAGTTTATATTTAAAAATAAAGTTATAAACTTGTACAGTACTTCCATATAATTTGGTATAATATTTAATAAGAAAAGATTAGTATTTAACTTAAAAAATTAAAAAACATTTTTTTTTTTTTGGTTACTGTTTTTTAAATAATTTTAAATGTAAAATACATGTATTATCAAACCTAGAAGACATTTTTTATTTAGAGAGTAAAAACTACTTCATAGACACAACAAAGGTTTCTTCCAGCGTTCCTTGGTTGAAAACGTTTGAACTTTTTTCACATATTAATAAAGAAATGTTTCGTTGTGAAAGCTACCTTTAAGAACAGAAAGTTAATACTTTTCGCAAGCTTTTTAAAAAAAAATTAAAATTTCTTTTAAACAATTCTAAGTTTATGAATCTTTATTACAAAGAATAAAATAAAACGGACTATTATCAGAGCTTCATTCAAACCATGTCTTCCTGGATATTCATTTAAAATTGCTCCTTGCAATTCATTTTATAATAAAGATTAAATAAAAATTTATGGTTTTTCATATTGACTAGACGGGGCTCTATAGGACGCTGATCGCGCCCCTGTAGCTATGGAGCGAATCGCCCGTTGCTTCCCCTTGGAGATTTTTTCGTGTAGTTGAAGCGTCGCCCCTGATTCAATACACAACGTGCACCTACAGACATGGCCGGATCTATAGCACACTTAGAACCTGTTGAATTAAATATATATTATTTTATTAAAAGGAAAAAGGATTTTAGCTTTGTACAAAAATTTAAACAACCGGTTTTCTGCTAAGTCATAAAAGTTAACAGCCGGTTCGTTTTTGCAATGTTTACAGTCAAATAATTAAAAAAAGAAATTAACAAACCGCTTAGCGCCTTCCCCCTGGTCACCTGGATTCAGGGTCAAAATTGTGTATATGGAGCAAAAAAAATATAGCAATTTGATACTGCCAGTAACCCTATCACAAAACAAGGATTCTTTATCACCATTTCATTTTACCCACCTGTATCCCTCCTATTCGCAATAGCATGGCAAAAAATGTATGGAAAAAGGTCTCACTTTGAGCATTACAAAATAGGTGCAATTTTCACATTTCAAGCTAGGAGAATTTCAAGATAAAAGACTCTACAAAAAACAAAACTTTTTTTAAATAAATTTTCAAATATCCACAAAATATAAATAACTGATTTAAACCTCCAAACTATCATTCAGACAATCCTTATTGCAGAGATATATAGCAAAGCGACATTTTCCGAGGGGCCACCTCAATCTGGCGGAAAAAAAGGAAAAAAACACATCTCAGACCTTGAAATAAATGGAGATGAATTAATTCATTAAAAAAAGGTGGTCAAACGGAGAACAACATAGGAGCCTGTATAATCTTATTACTCCACAAGTTCTAAATTCACACCACTTCTTTTTACAGCCATAAACAAGTAAACTAAAATTCATATACCATAATAAATGGTACAACGCAATGCAAATTCATGTCCCAATAAAAACAAACACAACATGAATAACGAAGCACAAACCCAGGGTCACTCAAACTGAGTAGATATGACTGCTCACAGTGAGATAAATTATGCAAAACAATTCTTTGTATAAAGAACCTGAACGACCAATAATCTCAAGACTCGAGTGCACCTAATAAACCATACATACGCACATCTTAACAGCGAAACAAAAAATCCATTGGCAGACACATTCAATACCTCATACAACATGAACCCTCACTTGACTGCACTCCTCCAAATAGAATTATTTTTGCGAAAGGTCAATTAAAAATTTTAAACATTTAAAAAAAATAATATTAAGCAAAAATAGCTTTAGCAGCAAGGAGAAAATATGAAAACAGTAAAATATAAAGGCGACGTATGAATAAAACGAAACAAATGATCAAATATCAACCTGAAACATCAAAAGGTTCAATAACCACAAATAATGCATTACCAACCTAACATACTTTATCCTAAATAAACTATTTAAAGACTAGAATTATGCCAAAATTTGGTGACATATGATTATTCAATCACCGATTACTTGATCTAACGCTCTATAAAAAAGCAAAAATTCTTAGCAACACTCATCAAAGGGATATGCACTCAATTATATTCATAAAAACAATGGCAGAAAACTCGACCGTTTACAATTACCCC
>JABUQX010100195.1:0-17460 GCA_015478945.1 Trachelipus rathkii
TCATATCTTGTGTCTCCCCGCTTGCCTCTGCCTTCTATAGTCATTATATACCCTATAACCTCTCAGAGCCTCCTCACATAATAACTACACTAACCACTCTCTAGTTTTAGCCTCCATTTTCACTCATAAGATGCCCATATTACCATTACTTAACATTCCCCTTTTATCCTGACTCTTTCCCTACAATCTACCATTGCCTACACTCACATCTCTCCCTCGACTACACCCTTTTATCACTAAATCCTAACATCTACCTTCTATCTTATAATCCATATATAACAAACCGCATCCAATAACCTATCTTCATTACCTTCAAATAACTATTACCAACGTTATTCTTCACTGGACCTGGCAATTCAAGTAACCTCTATATGCCACAGTTTGTCAGAGCACCCATAGTAATCAAAGCATAAGACCCCATGCGGCAATATATAACAATATCATAACCCCCGCTGACGAATGACAGATTGGTAATCACACAAATTTTTTAATCATAAACATATCATAATCATTAATATTTACTAGGTAACTCCGCTATATCTACACTTAATATCATATGACTCTCTTCAAGGACCACTTCACGCTTCTTCAATCCTTCTCTCTACTCCTAGTTTAGTCTCCTCCTTCTATATAACCTCCTATCTACTCAACACACTATACTCACAAAGAGTATCCATTTCACCTAAAATATCTAAAAATGTATTACTTCTTTCCAGAAACTATAATACATATCCCACCTATTCATAATAACTACTACGTACCTCCACTATACTCCTCCTTTCCTCCTCTACTCAAACACTACATAACACTTTACTCTTAACTCATATATAAGGATTTATTTTTTATTAAGCCTAACTCTTTGCTCCTCACATTTAATCTCTCAAACTCCACTACAACAAATACCTCAACCCTCCAGCACGACTCCTACTGTCTATACGCTATACACCTCAGAGTGAGCAGATACTCGATCCGCCATTAACACATGGACAATATTTCACTTGAGAATTCCCTTCTATGCAAAATTTTTCTCCAGTGTGCCAATCCTCCCATTGTAACACCCGGGGCCCACATTCTTAATCACTATCATTAACACATATTACTATATAACCATTACCTGCAAACTAATCTATCCACATTAATAACAATAATTGAATTAGATATCTAACGGAGCAGATCATACTTTAATCACATATACCTACTATATCCTGAGCGTCAGTTACTATCTGAGCCTAATACCTTATCTATAATATATTATATTACACCCCACACAATCTCCACAACATCCTACCTAGGCTACCTTCTTATCCAACACCACACACCACACCCTAGCTACTTCTCATAACCCCATAAGCAACACAATACCTATGACACCACTCCATATCTACTCAACATACTACTACATTCACTATGAACACTTATACCCTATAGAAATGGCCTGATTCTTTACCTAATTTAACACCCCCACTCCATTTTCCTTCTACCACCCTCGCACAATTCACCTCTCTTCCACTCTATGCGATATGCTTTCTTTCTAAAGTTATAGAAACTGTCAGAAAAATTTAGTTTCCTCTCTATACTTGTCTCCACAAGCATCTTTAGTGTAAACACTTGATCCAGCACATCCCTCGTTCATCCGCTAAATCCTTCCTGTTCTTCCCCCATTCTTCCCTCCGTTAATCCTCTCACTCTCTCAATCAGTATTCTTCCCATCACTTTCCCTACACTACTTCAAAAGAATATATCCTCTATTAATTCCTTACAGTTCCATCCTATCGCCCTTTTCCCGCTTATACAGGGGAACGCAAACAAACCATCCTCCAATCTGCGGGTACCACACCACTCCTCAACATATATAATATACCATGCAGCCCCTATTGCAGCCTACTCCTCGCCTCCCTATACACCCTTCTGTAATACAATGCCAATCTCACACCTATCCAGACCTGCGAACTTCCTTTTTTTTCCTTTAACTCAGGCCTAAGATGGCATTTCCTCCATTTTGTGATCTCATCCTCCCTCCCTCCCAATGACATCTCCTCCTCACCTTCATCGCAAATCTTCCCTCCCCGTCGTCCCCACCCCCTCTTCAAGTAATCTACTTAAAATATCCCCCCACTCTTCCTGCACCCTATCTCTCGGTCCAGCCTATTCCACTCCCATGCTCCCCCCTTAATCCTCTCGCCCAATCTCCTCCTTTCTCTTCCTTTTTTATTTACTTCTTTCCAAAACATCTTACTTCCTGATTCAAAATTTTTCCGTCACCTTTCTACACCACTCAATTCTTTTGCCTTCTCCTTCGTCTTCCACCGCCCTCTTTGTCTTCAACTCTAAACCGCTATTCCTATATTCCTCCAGCTTTCCTCTCTCGCTACTTCCCAAACATTTCACAGTAAGCTCCTTTTCCTTTCACCACTTCCCTTCACCTCCTCACTCCCACCATTCGCTGCCCTTTCCCTTCTGCTTGCACCCCTTTTACTGCCACATACCCTTCTAAGCCTGCGGCTCGACATACTAGGCCCTCCCTTAAATCTCGCCACGCCCCTCCACTCCCCCATTTCCCGTCCTCTTACTTCTCTCCATCTATCGTCGCATTACGCTCTCATAAACTCCCTCTTACACACTGTCTCCTACCAATTTTTCCACCTTTATCCACCTTCCTCTCCTCCTTTCTCTCCCTTATCTTAAATCGTCAACCGTTCCTCCCACCCTTAACTTGTCAACCTACTCAATATGATCCATATCCCAGCCTCACCCGACGCCTCTAAATACATTTACATCTAGTGATCTATCTCTATCCTTCCCATTTACACGCCAACACATAATCCATACCGCCTCCCCCGTTTCTCACTCTTCCATGTATACTTTTGATTCTCACTTTTTTTTTAAACCATACGTTTTCCCCACTATCATTCTTATTTCAACACACAACTCTAACAGACTTTTTCATTAACATTCCTCTCCCCTACCCCAACTGGTCCTATTATTCTTCCCACCCCCTCCCCCTACCCACTCCCGCATTTAAATCTCCCAATAGAACAAATTTTATCGTTACGTCCCCAAAAACTTCTCCAGCACGTCATTCAGCTCATCCAAAAATCTTGTCTGCTCTCCTCCTCCCGATCGCTTCCATCACTGGTGCGTAATGCACATACTGAAAACCACATTTCCCCCCCCCGAATTTCACCTTTTACCCACATTATCCTTGGAACCAACCTGCTACACACCTTTACCTTATCGCCACACCTCTTTCCTCAGAACTATTCCTACCCCTTCCTCCCCTAATCTCTCTCGTTCAACACCCTGATTACATTACCCTTGTATTGTTCCAAACTCCATCTCCCTCTTTCCCTTTAGCTTAGTTTCATGTAATTTCTATTGTCTCCCCCCTTTTTTCTTCACAGTTAAAATAAGACTTGCATCTCAACATAAAATGAGACGGATAACCGCATATCACAGGAATACACCCACCTTTATTAAAGCTGTGTTCCCCCATGCTTGTTCCCTTCTTCTAGTATCTTATTTTCAGCGACCAGGCTGCACGTTTGTGGGACTGTGCCCCACCTCCAAGTACCTCCCAAACACCTGAGGTCACCACCCGCTCACCGAATATACCAACAATATCAAACAAAAAAGGTACAAATGCCAAATATAAAATATCGCCACAATAGTAAAATATCTCCCAAACTACTCACTAATAACATAAAAAAGGGTTAAAATGTTAATAATATTAAATAATAAAAATATAAAATAGTTTAAAACCTACTATCCGAAAATTTTATCCCCCGTTTAAAACTTATTCGGAAGTAAATAAACTTAAGCTTTCACTCAGAGACATTTGGAATTTCTTTATAAAATCCCCAGCATATATAAATTTAAATTCAAAATATTTACAGAAAAAACAACTCAACAAACATTAATAATGTTAGCAAACCTTCAATATATGAGTAATACCACTATTAATAAGCCCTGCATATAAATAATTCTTTAAAAACACATCTCTCACGTTTAGGTAATTAATTACACTATATCAAATCCTACTTCTGAAAGAATCATAAGATCACTAACAAATACTGTAAATTCTTTAAATAAGTTTACACGTCTCCTCTAACTACGTATAGCAGTAATCGTAGATATTTTAAATACAAATCTTTAGACAATTTCTTATCAAAAAGTAGACTCTTCACGAATAACAATAAAAAGGTTAAAATGATATATATAGAAATAAAAAATATATAAAAGTTCAACCGTACTATCATAATTTTTACCTCCTTAAAACTTTAGTTTTTCTATAATAATCTTTATTTTTATTTAATCATTTAAAATTCTTTAAAATCCCCAGCATATATACCAACTACTAAATTCAAAATATTATACATGAAAGTTACAACTTAAAAAAACATTAATATAAATGTAGCAAACCTTCAATATATGAGTAATACCACTACTATAATAACCGTGACATATAAATAAATGCTTTAAAAAACACATCATCTCACGGTTTAGCGGTAAGTATACTATATCAATTCTAACTAATGAATTCATAGATAAACAAAATACTGGTATAATTGCTTTAAATAATTAACCTCCCTGCAACACGTTAGCAGTAATCGTATATTGTAAATACAAATCTTTAGACAATTTCTTATCAAAAAGTAGACTCTTCACAATAACTCTCCGAATAGTCACTTTTACTCGCACCTGAGATTTAATAATATGTCAAAATATATTTCCTATTTTCAATACTTGACTTCCCCAAGCAAGGAATCGTTCTAGGTCTTAACGAGAATAAACGGTCAGTTAACAAAACTGTACAGTTTTACATCTACAAGTTTCCGAAAAAATACTAAATAGTGTACAGCAATTTTCATTTAACTCCTATTCGTAGAGACAGCAATCCGTCATTGTTTTGTTTCATCTTTTGACTAAGTTTACTCCCACTCCACTCGTTCTTTGATGGCTATATCAAAATTGCACATCATTATTTTACGTCTTAATTTGCAAAGCAGTAATTTCTGGCTATTATTGTCGTGTGGAAAAAAACGGTCGGTACTTCTAGCTCGGTACGGATGAATGATTATATGATCACACGAACATCTAAGGGGGATTCTTGTAGTATTGTATTTTGCTTACGTTTTTCTGAGAGTAGAGCACTCTTAATTATTATTCTAAGTTTTCTTGAGAGAACACTTATGCTCTCCAAGTAAATAGGCAGCAAGCGATTTATACAAAAAAATTACTTTTGCGTTAAGAGTGGTATTATATACAGCAACCAGTCGTTCTAAAATAAGAACTATAGCTGTAGTCACGGATAACTGTTATTTAAAAAATATTTATTCAAGCAAACAATCCATAAAGATTCGAACAAATTTTATATATATCGGAGCGAGAAAGAATGAGAAATCTTACTCCTATTGAAACCACAGCTATAATATATTGAATATATATATACTATATATATATATATATATATATATATTATATATATTATATATTATATATTAATATATAATAATATATAATATCATATATATATACATATATAGTATATATATAGAATTGTTAATATATATAATATATATATATATATTATATAAGTTATATATAGTATTTATAGTATAATATATAAATATTATATAGATATATAATATAATGATTTATGTCTGAGAATAGGGAGATTTCGAAATATACAAATGAAATTGTTTTTTTCCAAACGAGAGGACCTCCACAGTAAGGTTCAACAAGGTATAGAGGAAGAACATCACACTAGGAAAATTTGATTCAAAGATCTATTAAGACTATATACTATCGTATGATAGTAGAAAATAAGGAATGTTATAGAATACCCTGGAGTAACAATGGCAATTTGGATCATAGATGTTGGGTGACGACCTGGTGGGAATGAGATAGCTACACGAGAAAGAAAAAGAAATGTGATTAAAAGTGGAGATACTGGATGTAAAGAAAAGGAATATGATAGAAAAGAAATGAGGACATTAGAACAATTTAGAAGGAGTCAGGAAAGAGATGGGCGGAGATACAAGAAATCGAGTAAGAAGGGTAGCAGAGGAGACCGTAGGCAAAAGATGGGTAGGAGGGACGAAGAAAAGACACACAAAGTGGTGACTGAAGAAGTGAAGGAGGCAGTAAAGAGGAAAACGGATATTGAGGAAAGGGTGGCTGAAAAATAGAACTGCTACAAAAGGGCTGAGCTATGTGGAGGCAAGAGAATGATGTAGAGAGACTGAATGAAGAGTAATAAGAAGAAGCTTGCACAAGATAGAGACGTGAATGAAATGATGAGATGGAAAGGCAGAAAGGAAGAAGGGTTTTATGAACTGGCAAATAACATATATAGGATCAAGAGAAAAGAGTGTGCAACATCAAGGAAGTACGCAAGGAAAAAGTTTGGTGAACATCAAATAGAAAAAACAGGAGATGGACGGAGCACTTTAGTGAGACTGCTAAATGTGATATAACAGGGAAAAAGGAGGGAAAGAAGATGGTAGAGAGAAGATCGAGGAGGTGGAAGGAGATAATCTGAATGGAAGAATTTAGAGTGCTCTGAAAGCGAATGAAGAACGGTAAAGCACTGGGAAGATGGGATACCCATAGAATCGATAAAAGAGGGAGGAAATAAAATGAAAGAAGAAATTTCGAAACTATTTAATAGGTGTTGGAACGAGAGTGATGTACCAGAAGGATGGGGAAAGTCAATTATTTGTGTGGCTCAATATAGATAAGATAAGGGACAGGAGCTGTAAGAAACTACGTAGGGGATTTGCCTTGTTGAATTCCATTGTGGTAAAAACATATGAGAGAATTTTAGAGATAAGGTTGATTAATAGTAAGTGAGAGCCCTAGCTGGGGGAAGAGCAGCCACGGATTGATAGGAAAGAACAGAATGCATGAACGGGGATCTCTTGTTCTTCTTAAGGATTAACGTTGGAAAAGGTATGGGAATTCCACAAACGAGCATATATAGCTTTTCATAGATCTAAGGAAAACAATGTTTCGATTCAGTGACTAGAGAGAGAGCATCTTGTGGGAGAGTGTGTCGGAGAGTAGAATAATGTCAGTGAGTAGAAAGTTGACAGGAGCCTGGAAGTCTCGTAACAAGAATGTAAATGTAATGTATAGAACAGAAATTTGAGAGATAATGAGGTTTGAGGTGAGAGCAAGGAGTAAAGTATCAAGGAAGCGTGTTGTCAGCATATGTTTGATCCGTATCTGGATGTGGAGTGATGAAATGAAGGTGAAGAGAAGATATCGGAGATTTGGACGGTGATCATGCAGATGATTTGCGTGCTGGAGCGAATTGGAGACAGATGAGAGAGGTAGTGATAATGTTTTGCCAACAGGCTGAGGAGAGGTCGTTTGACTGATAAAAAGAATATAAAAAAGAAGCCAGGAGACGTTATGTATATTTTTTTGTACTACTTTGATGGTGGTTAATTTTAATCTTAAATAAATCTCAGAAATTATATAATACTTTTTATATAATAAAACTTGGGTTATATTATATATATATTAATATATATTATATAATATATATTGATATATATATATATATTATATATATATATATATATATATAATATATATATAATTATATTATTAATAATTATATATATTAATTATATAATATAAAATATATATATATATATATTTATAATATATTTAATTAAAACACTGATTAAATTTTACTCTTAAAAGATTAGTAAGGAAGTTAAAGTAAGGGCATTTAAATATCTCTTCCTCTCACCTTTCATATACTTTTATTTTTTATATTTATTTATATATATATATCACAATAAATAATACTAAAATATTTTGATAAATCACATTCATCATTTATTCTTCTTTTTTTTATAATCACACGCATTCTCTTTATAATACCCTCCAAATCCTTGATGTCCATCATAAGTGTTTTACATACTCTCTGCCCACAACAGCTGGATGTAGTTCGTAAGTCGCTCTCTTTCGCAGGTGTAAGAAACAGGTGGTAGTGTTATGTAGCGGCAATAAAAGATATACTATATTCCCCACTCAAACGATTTAGTCTTGAGACATTCATCGACGATGAGGGCAACCACTGTACCTGTGCGGCTTTTAAAGCTAGTGCACGCATAACATTACTCAGCACGGCAATGCACACATACCACGCGTATTCTTCTGGCATGGGACAACGAGTATTTACCCACATTACTAAATGATAGTGTGACACAGGAACACTACACGCGAAGGCAAAGCAGGCGATAAGTGTAAGGCCTGGATGACGCTTAATACCATATAAATATACCATAAACTATAAACTCACGCTGAGGCTGCGCGTCACGTCACTCACACAAGCACGACTCACCAGCCGTTACTCCACTCGCTGTCACTAGCTGCAGGGGCGTCGTAAAGGGTACTGTGTTGTACTGTCTCGGGATGCGTCTCAGGTCGCTTTTTGACCACCACTCCCTGCCAAATCTCTACCAATGCCTCTCAACTTCTCTCAGATTCCGCGGAAACAACACATCATCATAGATGGCATCTCGTGTGAACGTGGTTAGCCTTTATAGGAAAGGTAGACTACATACGGCCATCTCAACTCTCACTCATTGAGCGCACTCGTGCAAAGTGATAACGAAGGCGGTTTCATAAGCTGAAGCTCGTGCTCACGCATGGAATGTGTTTATATTACTGTGTCGTTCATTTAGAGCTCTTGCACCTACGATCCTCAGAGTGTTACTAAAAAGGTTTTATCTCGATAGACACAAAATTTGATTTGTATCGCTTAATCTAATCAACGTGCTCAACGTGCCTAATGCACTCGCACTCATACTTAATACTAACCAATGCACTTTTGTATAGCATCAACAGGAGAGACGAGAGAACCGTTGAACCAGATTAGAGTTAATTATGCAAGATGCATTTAAGTAAAGCTGGTGTGGATGTTCCATTATTATAAAGGGGAGCTTCTATTCCAACGCAGAGTTTGGGTTTAATGTTACCAAGAATTGAATTTCTATCACTATAGATGCTTTACGCGATACTCAGAACTCCTATCATACTCGGAAATTACTGAATCCCTGTTCGAGATACAATCCGAGATAATCACGATAAACTGAAAATTTACACGATATCTTCCTTCTCCCGGTCACGAGTGTTTCTCCAATTTGCTTGATGTAAAGAATTTGACTCCCCACACACATTTCTAACAGAAATACTCTAACCAACGTTCTACGCATTGTTCTATCAATCAGTCCTCAGTCAGCTGCGACCGCCTTTATCACACAAGTAGCAGGCAATAATATCTTCCTAGATACTCAAGTAACTAATTACCAGCTATAAATTATCTTACAGTTCGTCCTTATCCGTCCACTTACCCTTTATATAAAGGGTACTATTATGTACTGACTTCTGTCACTCCTGCCAATACGCCTCAGAAAGGCTATAACTCCGCTCAAATAAGAGGCTTTATTACCAGAGCACTTCCTGATACAATCAATCACCATGCTCGTCGCCTCCAATTCTGATCATATCTACGTTTTTCTATACGCTGCAGATTTACCATTCTTCATTCTCTACACTCTACCCCATTTACCTCGTGCTTGGCTATTTAAAAGCCTCAATCCTCAAAATACTTTCCTTCTTGGGCACGCATCAAAACCCTATAGCACATTCATATCAGCGTCTTCTTTTGCCTATTCTATACAGATTTCCAAAATGTTCTTTCCGCACATCGGCCATCCTATCCATGTTCATCAGTTTGCAGATGCCACGCATCTATTGCATTTATACTGGAGTTGGGCTTCACCCTTTAATTCTCATGCATACTATATTATTCAGCGCACTTCCTTCCAGAAGAGCTATCCTATTGCCCCATCTTGTATAGCTCGCTCATATACACTCCCTCCTTATATATTTTTGTGATATCACATTGTTTGTATTCAGAATTTAGTTATGGAATTTTTGTTTAAAAGTATGTTGAGTTTTTCATCCTTATATAAAATTCCACTAAGCATTCTCGATCCTATCTTACTATCATCAAATTTGCTTTTAGTATGCATTCAACCACGCTTTCTTATTTTACTTTAACAAGCTTGCATCAAGCCTGGTGAAGTTCGCATTTACGGTACGTGAAACATTCTTTATTCTTAACTTGCCACATCCACATACTCTTTTTGCAGCTGCTAACAATTGCTTCACTTCATTAGGCGCTCCTAGATTTGCTCATGTTTATCGCAACTTGTTCAATGATTCAACCTGGATTTACTTGCGGGAGCCGCTTTTATATACTATTGCAATTTATACCAAGACGGAATGTTCAGCCTTAACTTCCCTCACTCTTAATTTTACGCCACTTGCCTTCGCGTATCATTAGCCTTCCACGTCGCCATACCAAAGCACCGGCACTAAACTTAAAATTTTACATAGAACAACATAATGATCCGAATAATCGCATTACGCTAAACCCCGCTCCACATGAATTCTCTATGACATCCAACCACATAAACTTCAAAATCTCCTCCTTTCGACGCAACTACAAAATCAATCATAGAACTAATTATGACTTTCGAATAGGACCATCCAGTCTAACGGCACTACAGCGCTAATCTCAGTCATCACCCCGCGTCTTATGGATACTCTGGGTGGTTATTGTATATACAGTTTTCACTTACACGACATATACCTCCTCATGCCTCAGCAGAAAATCGACAATCACCTTGCCTATCCCGAAATTCTCATTTTCTCCTGACACCCCAAAACCAGCCCTGTTTTACCATCCTTTTTTTGATCACCTATCCAACAAGCCATTCCAGGTCCCCGGCAACCTAATACAATCGTTGAAGCTCCTACTCCCACCTCCCATGCCAAAACAGTGCTATTCCAGGATTATCCGCAAAAATCACACTCTCCTGCAAGCGTTTACCTCAGATGGATCATACGTCAACAAGCCAGCACATACCTTGACCTGTATTTCAAATATACTTTTAGAAATTTAAGCCATTAAAAGGACTCCACACACACAAGTTCTACCATGTTAGGCTGGCGTACGACAAGGACAAATCACTCACGCAATCGCAAATTGCAACTCCTTCCTCTCGCGCCCTCTCATATCCTTTCCACACGCCAACAACACCACTCATTTTCCACAGTTTCACGCTTTCATTCTTATGATTTTCAGGTCACAGCGCGCAAAATCAAACTCATATGGCCCACGTTTATCTAAAATACAATCCATGGCAGCCTCATACGCGGCTTAAACCTCCTCTCAACATTTAATTCCTACTGGACTAGTCCCAGCATGGTGAGGGAGTTACCTATATTTTAAAGTGTTTAAAAGTGATTTTTAATAGTGGCATATGATTTTTGTGGAGGAAAAGCTGTCCAAACAATTCGAGTCATCTGCTACCTTTTAGAGGTAACAGTAAGTGCAAAACAGCATTGTATAAATTTGGTATTTTTGATTTTGCATTTGATTTTCATATTTAAAATTTTAAATTAAAGCCAAAGTTTGAGCTTTGAAATATTTTTATTATAAAGAATTTTTTTGTTTAATCTTTTGAAACATTTATTAATTTTTTTTATTTGTGATATCCTTTGCTAATAAGTTCAGTTGGTTAATATTATTTATTACCCGATTGGAATATTAGGATTGGACCTAATATAGCTATATATATATCTTATCTTTAACTTTTGATTGCCATCTTTATGTTTATCTAATATTATAAATCTCTTCGGTATAATATTTGTTAATTTATTATATCGTCGGGAATATAATATCTGATCCTAGACTAGTATATTTTTCTAATCAATTAAATTATTGCTAAGGTATTTATTTTTGCTATATTTTAGTCTGATCCATTATTAATATATTTTGTTATATAATTTTTTTTGTTGTCTTTTCTTATGTTCTTTTTTTATAATATAGTAATATATTATAAAATCAGGTTCATAATATTTTTCTATATTTTAGTCTGATCCATTATTAATATATTTTGTTATATATTTTTTGGTGTCTTTTCTTATGTTTTCTTTTTTATAAAATAGTAATATATTTTAAAATCAGGCTCAAAATATCAGGCATATTTTATTTATTTATTTGTGTTGGATCATTGATATTTTTCTTTTTTTTTAATAAATATTTTATTTATATCGTGTGTGTTATCAACTCATTCTGATTGAAACCCTCGCACTGCTTTAGTCTTGCTTTGACAAGAGAGGATTTGATGTCAGAATTTTATGCATAGTATTTTAGGGATCCTTCAGGTCCAGGTATATTTTTATGGTCAAGGTATTACTGCCCCAGATTGGCGTAAAATTAAGTATTCTGTGGAAACTGTTATTTGGATTCTTGGTTATTACAGATTAATAATTAATGGTTCAGATAGACATAACAAGTTGAGTGTCTAAGAAGATTTAATTGTTTCTTAATCATTCAATGAAAGCTTTGTACCAGTTTATCTGATGTTATATAGAGGATAGATTTTTGGTTAGTCCTGTCCGGGATAGAATAACAGAACTCTTTTATAAGTTTTTTTTTTTATTTTTTTTTTATTTATTTTTTTTTATCAGAGTAGAGTAATTTTATTCAGTGATCCAAATTGGACCCTAAATTTTGTTGTTGTTGTTGGTTGTTTAAAAAAGAAAAGTTTGTTATGTAATATTATGAAAATATATATTTTTTATATATATATATATATATAATATATATATATATATATATATATATATATTATTATATATATATATATATATATATATATATACGTATAAGTATTATTTACCTATATATAAATAGTATATAAGGGTACGTGAGTAATAAATAATATACCTTACGCCGGGAATGTACCAATAACACCATTTTAGAGAAAGAGGCGCCGACGGGCGATCTCTTTTATATACATACTTATTTTTTTGTTAGGTGACTGATTATTTATTTAGTTGAATTAATATATATAAAATACACAGTGATAGATCAGAAACATTTGTGTAAGCTGCTAGCAGCTCAGGATTGCAATTCCTCGCGGTGCATACCAACTACTCTAAGTCAGTTTAATGTCATACATATTTTGGTTGGTGCCAAGTATAAGTTTATATTTTATTAAATTAAAAATAGTATCTTAAGGAATAATAAATACAAATATAATAATCAATTTTTTCTACAAATATTATTACAAAAAAAATATTCCATTCCCATTTTCCAGTAAGTATTAACAAAGTTTAGCGACTAATAATAGCTTTTATGTTTTAACATGATTACAATTAACAAGAAGATTCTTTAAACAGAGGAGCCAATTAAAGAACTGACAAATAATGAACTCAATCAAGTCTTCTTAAAATATTGGATCATGCCCTGAAAAGACAAAATAAAAAAACACGCATAAGTGAAAGACATGACACTAATTGCGGAATGTACTTTCCTTTAAGATAAGATCAGGTAATAGTAAGCTAGATCCTATTCACATTGACTCAAATTGCAAATTTGTGTCAAGATCTGTGATGCCAAAAACACATATAAACTTTCACTGAGTTATATATGCCTGGATGGCGAGGGCCTGTTACATTTTTTTTGGGCGTATGTTACATTAAGTGGTAGTACCGGTAGATACAGCCTGAATTTTCAGAGTTCGCGATGCTGAGACGCAGAAATTAGCTCGGCAGAATCCCAGGCATAAAATAATCGCAGGGGCGGAAAGGCGGAATTTTCAGGTGAATGAAACTTTCTCCCATTTTACTATAAAAGATTTGTAAAAAAAAGGAAAATTATCCTTTTGCAACTAATTTCTCCAGCTGTACATTAAGATAAATATATAATATAATAATTTATACTATATAAATTAGTTGATATAATAGTAGTATATTATTATGTATATTAAGCTTAATATGATTATATTATATATATATATAGTAGAATATATATTTAATTATAGATATAGTATATAATAAATGTTAATTAGTAGATTACCTAATTATTATAAGTATATATATATATAATATAGTCACTAGTGGTTAAAGTTTATTCATATATAGCTTGTTCCTCAATATTATTATTATTTATACTCAGTAGAAGTTAAGTAGTGAATTATAGGACTATAAATATTATATATATAGTAGTAATATATATAGTTAATTGCGGGTATATATATTAGTATAGCTGTTATACATATACTATATACTTTTAAGGGTCTAGAATGTGTGTCGGGCATTACAAAATTATAGACGCTGATCATGTGTGAAATATAAGTGTGGTAATTAGAATTAATAGGATATAATAAGTTTGGGTTAGGTTTGAGGGTATAAGGTTAGGTGTAAGTTAAAGTTTCTATTAGATTACATAAGATTTAAATAAGTAGAAAATTAAGTGGTTGATACTTTTTTATTTAGGCAAGTTGTGCGAAGTTTTTGTCAGTTCGCTTACCGTCGGGCAAAGAATATGGCGCTTACCGCCAGGTTTCAGCACGATTTTGTTGGTTGGGTATAAACTCTATCAACTTACGTATATAGCATGATAAAGTTACTTCTATGTCTTAATAAACAATTGGCAGTTCAATACCACGTCATACACTAAACGGCATCTTGGTGGTTCAAGAAACAGAATTAGAAAATTTTAAATATTTTGCTTTAAATTTTGAAAGTAAATTGATCATGCTATTGTGATGGAGTTTATCGCATTTGAAGGAAATTAGATTTAAAGCTATTTTATTGGAATGAAACATTCATTCAAACGCAAACGGACCCTACCCACTGCCACATCTTGTTTGTTTGCACATTTTTCTCTTAAAACGTGTTTAAGATTCGCCAAGCGAGTCGGAAAGTAGCAAGACCTTACAAGAATTACAAGAAATTCCCTTTACGTTTGTGAGCATTTTTCTCGATTTTGAACAAAGTTTTGAACAAAAACGAACGCAAAATCAAGTAAATTCTACACGTTTGCGTTAACCTCAATGCTTAGTTCTCCGGCAAACGCTTAATATATTATTTTATAGGGTTGTTTTAAAGCTCTTTATTAAAATAAAGATTTCTTATTGAATTTTAATCAAATATGACCGTTATCGTTTTAGTCAGTTTGTGGCTTACGCTGGAAATAAGAAATGCTCACACATTTTTAGGACGAATTTCGTGTATAAACGAACGCTTGGTTACAGCCGAGTTCGTTTTTGCATTTGTGCTAAAACACACGGCTATGGATAAACGGAATTAAGAAAAATAATAAATGGTTTTAGTAAAGACAATAATTTATCAACTATTGTGAATGGAGTTTATCGATTTGGGCACTTTTTGGTTTTAAAGTTAATTTTATTGAATGAACATTTCATAAAGCGCAACGGACCTATCCGGAGCCAGCGTATCTTGGTTTTGGTTTGCACTTTTTGGTCGTAAGAACGTGCTTATAAATTTCGAGCAAGCACTGGACATAGTACCTTACAGGAATAAAGGAAATTCCTTACGTTTTGGTGAGCATTTTTCTCGATTTTTGCGCTAAGTTTGACAAATAAACGTAGAACGCAAAACTCTTACGTTTCGTAGCGCGACAAATACCAAAACGAAAAACGGCTTAAAAATGTGTTTCGAGCCTAACTTATTATTTCTTTTTGATTCGTATATTTTTCAAAAAGATTAGTATAATTTTCGTAGTGGCGGCAGCAACGTTCCTTTGACTTTTCCTTTATCATATATATATATATGGAGTATGATAATATATATATAGTAATAGTAGTAATGATATTATATATATATATATAGTATAATATATATATTGGGACATAGTATATAGGTATATATATATATACTTAGATATATATATATATATTAAAACCACTTTTTTTTTGTTTATGAAAAACAAAAAAAAAATTTGCTAAAATTTGGTGGAATATTTTTTTTAAATTACTTATTTTTCATATATTAAAGTCTTTTTTATGTTTATTATACATTGAAAAATACAGTAATAAAATATGTTAAAAGAGGGTATGCAATATATGAAAGTAGAGTGATTAGTAGCTTAATTACAAGTTAATGTTAGTGCTTAGGGCATATATTATTAGCATTTCACATGATCTGATTATTAATTTATTATTATTATAGATATATTATAATATAATATATATAAGTATTATATATATATATATATATATATATATATATATATATATATATATATATACTTATATATAATATATATATATTATTATATAATATATATATATAATATAATATATAATATTATATATATAGAATATATATATTATATAAATATATATATATATATATATGTATATATAATGATAGTATATTATATATATATATATATTATATATTATATATATATATATATAATTTATATTCTATATATATATATCTGTAAAGACTTTCCTTTCATCTACCTTTTTCTTCCCCAAGACTGGTGGTAAGGTGCGTAACAAGCATGAGGAAAAGAATAAGTGAGAGAATAAATGAAAAATTTCGAAAGAAAGCCCAGCCTTACCCCCCCCACTCTCTGTTCCATTAATTAGTAAGGACTCGCCGCGAAGTCATAAAATCCCTAATAACTTCACGGGAAGTGCGACGGACCGCTCACTAATGGTAAATCGTCAGTGTAAGGGTTCATCCTTGGCCCCAGGTGGGACAACCATACCCCCTCGACAAATACCTGGCCATTCTCTCGTTTATTATGCAGCCTTTATTCTGCGCCTCTGGCCAACTCGGACATTTCTCTCCTTCAGACATTCGTTTTCTGACTCAAAGTCCACTTTTCCTTCGATCTCCCAGCCGGTCGGTTTCAACACACTCGATACATCTGCTTAAAACCGACTATCATTCATCCTTTCCACTGACCCAAACCTATCTCCAACATACTTTCACATTTATTCTCTCGTTTAACGCCCCTTTCTTCACATAGCAAACACCTCTTCTAATATGTTCATGTCCTCATTTTATCCAATTGCTTCTCACACCGTAGCAAATGCCCCTAAGATTTGGTCCATCTGAACACATTGAACTTAGATCTCTATACTTCTTATTTCCAGACCATAGTCTCACTACTATAGGACAATAACACAGGTAACAACATACCCGTCAGTAGTAGGGGGTACAACCCAGAGACTTAGTCCACTTTAGCAATTCACACAACGATTTAATTGCAGCAGTCATCTTCCTTCTGCATTGACAACTTTCCTACTAATACTCTGCCATCATCCGTTTCGCTTCTCAATGCCAACATGATACGCCTAAATACTTAAACTCAGAAACTTGTTCCAGCTGCACCATCTAACATAACTTCACACTGAGGACTTGTTCTTACTCACAACCATGACCTAACTCTTATCTACGTTTACTTTCAAACCCGCTCTTTTACACAACAGGTAAAATCCCTGTACAATTCTCTTCGGAAACTCTTCAGATTTCGCCCCACAAACCAATCTCCTCATATAATAGGTGGGGCACCCTGCCACTCATCTATCATTGCTAAAA
>JABUQX010100196.1:0-10000 GCA_015478945.1 Trachelipus rathkii
TACAGAGTCGCGGGAAGTCCTTGAAGACTGAGTTATTTTCCTCTCGATGCCAATTTGCATCCTCTGGCTTACATGGTGCAACCGTATCGATCATTGACATTGTAGTACCCCCGATGAGAGATCGTCGTGGTACCATTTCTCTCTCTAGAGATTCCATCATCCTGGTTGATTGGTTGTGTATCTACATTCGTTCCTCTCTGTCATCGACAGAATCCGCTCCAATAAATGACTGTATGGTGAGGAGGTGTATTTCTATGCGTCGATAGTTATGCGCGAAGAGTTATTTTTCGCCGAGTGCAAACTGTTGTTCTTTGTTAATCTTTGCAAATTTATTTCTGTTAAACAATCATAACCAGTCGAAAGCATATTGCCGACCAGGCGAACAAAGAATTTTCTAATCCTTTTGCCTAGGCGAAGGTGGACGAATTAATTGCCCTTAAAGTTCGCTTCATTTTACCTCTCACAGGGCCACAGTCCCCAATATTTTCTCGAGCGCTCCATAATAGGATAGGTTGTAACAAGTGAAATATTTTCGTGGAAATGTGATCTCACCAAGATGATCCCGATTTGAAGAAAGTCACTTATAAAATCATCAAACCCATGCTCATTAGTCAGTTTATTCACCCTCCCTCATAGCAGACGCAAATCTTGCCTAAGAAGACAGAGAGTAAAGAATAACGGTATTGTTGTTCATTGGCTTTTTTTATGGATTCTCTTTGTAGTTGTCACTTGTGGGTGTACGATTTTTCTGTATCTGAGTTATAGTCATTTTTCTTTCAGAATTCTTAAATTTTTCAAAACACATATCCCGAACTTTCGACTGTCCTTTAATATCCTTGATAACATTTATGCCAAAGGAATTTCTTGATATTGTCGCAATGACTTTTCTAAATCAAAGGACATACGTATAGGATTTATTACCTGGATGGTGATAAAAGTAGTCCACCCAGCAGGGGTAGTTTTTACGAGATTATTGGTTTTTGACAAGTTTTTGTGCTCAGCGATTGTTCCAATCTTTCCAATAACGTCACACATTTTATTTTTGGATTTTGAAAATGAATAAAATTCGAGATAATCTTTTTTAAATCCTCTTCCCTGTTCGTGGAGTATTTGCCGAAAGGTTTAAATGATTGCTGAAGGTGGATGAAATTCATATTCCATTGCGGAGAAGGTAGGGCTGGGGAGGCATATTGTGGTTCGGAGTTCGCATAGGGAGTCGGTGTCGTATCGAATCATGGTATCGCACTTTATGTGAGTGAGTAATTGGTTCTTTATTGTAATAAGCGAGCTATTTGAGTTATACAGAAGAGATGTTTGTGTTGGTATTTGGTTCGTTTGAACAAATTTAACATAAAAAGTATAGAAGAAAAAATAATTTTTTAAAAATTTTTCTTTTTTCGAGTATGAAACAAAAAAATTATCTCAAGGTAAAAAAGACTGGTTACCCATGACTATCGCCATGAAATTCTATAGAGGAGTCGAACGACCCTGAGAAAAGTAGAGTTCTGCCTAAGGATGTATGATTCGGGATGACGTTAGAAGGAGACAACAAAAAGATAACCATGTATTATAGACGTTATCTTCACTTTTCCAAAAATTCAAATGTTTGAAAAAGTGAAATACTGGGATTTAAATTTTAATTTATGACTTAAAGGCGCGTGGTCTGATGCAAAACAGGTCAAGATCTGGAGGTCGGAGCGGTGGTGAGTGCATAGGTGTAGTCGGGAACCCCGAGGAGTGATTACAAGTCCATTTTCATAGAAGGGCTTGATCCTGATATTTATAAATATATATTATATTAGGTATATTTGATCTAAGTAATTACTTATACTATTGATACTAAGTGCTTGTGTGAGTAGGATAATATATTCCCGCCATAATGGAGGAGAAAAGCCAGTTAGTTATATAATACATAGATATTGATAATATAATAAGGAGGGAGTATATATTTCAACTAATACAATGCGGACCGCAATGAAGAGCTTGTAACAATGTTTAATGTAAATTTATCACTATAATATTATAATGGACTTAGTTGCATAGTGACATGATAAAATAAAGAAGTTTTAATAACTAGTTATTCAGATATTTTAATACTATTATATATTATATATTAATATGACACTATAGTAATTGATAAGACAAATCGTCTAATTATATATCTATAAGGATCTCTGGATTAAATGATAGATCATCATTATTGTCTAATAAGATATCTAATAATATTCATAAGATAACTTACTAAGCTATATATACCGTTATATTTAACTTCTACTTATCCATCGTTAGTGGAGCATATTATGGTATTTTTTCATACTTTCTAGTTGTTATGTCTTGTTTTTGCGTCAAATTTTTGGGCCACCCCTTTACCTGCGTGGGCACCCCCGCACCGCGGGGTCTGCGAGGCCGTTAGTTACGCCCCTGGGTAGGTGTGTGTGTATGTAAAATAAAAATATCCGCTGGTAAAGTCGGAGTATGCATCGGTTTCCAGCCAGGATTGCCGACGAAAACCCAACATAATTTTATGGTTACGTTAATGGTGGGGAACTGTAAATCGATAAAAGTTTGGGTTCTCAGATGGTGCTGTTATCCTGTTAACGTGCACGTTATAGACGTGATCTATTTCACACAAACCCTCACCCATTTTCCTATTCTTTTTGTATTATAACAATTACAGAATCCTTTACGGGATCATAATTTTATGTATCTCAACTCATTTAGAAATGTTTTTGTCATAAAGGTTTTAAAACCTTTTATTTATATATATAATATATATATATATATATATATACTATAGTATATACGTATATATATATCTATATATATATATATTACTCTATATATATATAGTTTATATAGGTATATTATATATCATTACTAATATATATATATATATATCATTATATAAGTACATGTTACGTGATATATATATATATATAGTATATATATTTATATATATATATATATATATATATGTTTATTTTTAGGATGGGGAGTTTTACATCTCGTCCTGAAATGAAATCGAAAGATTGTCATGACGAGACAGTTTACATTCCAACCGACCTTGAAGACAAACTTCTTCTTGAATGGGTAAAAGATCAGCAGCAAGGAGCTCCACCTTTACTGAGGAGGATGTACCGTATAGCCAAAGGATGCGATCCTACGTCAGATAACGCTCCTTTTAGGTTAATGCAATGGAATATTCTTGCACAAGGTTTGTAGAAATTACGGTATTTATTTAGCTTTTTTTGGTGTGTAGGTGTGTGTATGTGTGTGTGTGTGTATGTGTGTGTGTGCGTGTGTGTGTGTTTGAAACATTTGTGCTCAGAAAACAGCTAGGAATATTTTGACGTGTATTTATTTAGAAAATATTTTTATCTCTAAAATGTATCTTTTACCTTCATTTGTAATTAAAGCTATCCTTATATTATATTTTCGAGGGATTAATCAATAGTCCTTACTACCTAGTAGTTGTTTTATGTCATTCGCGTCACTGAATCTCTTACACCAAAGCTTTAAATCATCAACAACTTTAAATCATCAAATGGGCATTCAGATATTTGTAATATGAGGGAGGTACCAGAGGTCTGGAAAACGGCATATGTTATGTCTATTAACTTAACCAATCAATAAGAAAGGCAAAGAGTGAGGCAGAAATTAATTTAGCAAGGAATAGTAATAAGAATCTGAAGAAGTTTTTTAGCTTTTATAAATTTAAAAGTAAGAATAGGACAATTGGTCCAATTAAAATTAGGGAAAATTTAGTGAGTTCAGATAAGGAAATGGTCAACATTTTCAATGCTTATTTTGCTTCAGTGTTTACTGAGGAAAGATTAGATAATAGTTTGGAGACTAATAGTTCTTGTATGCATGTAACAAATAGACTTACAGAATTTGAATTTGATGTAAAAGATATAAAACGTTTATTAGATCATATTGACCCAAGTAAAGCTGCAGGCCCTGATGGTATATATGGTAGAATTCTGAAAGAGGGTAGGATCAGCATTGCAAAGGCACTGTATTTGATTTTTAAGGTGAGGTACCAGATGACTGGAAAAAAAGCATATGTTGTGCCTATTTATAAGAAAGGTAGTAAGGAAGATTTGGGAAATTATAGGCCAGTTAGCTTAACATCTCTGGTTGTAAAGGTTCTGGAAAAGTTACTGAAAGGTCATATAGAGAAATTTTTAGAAGATAACAAGGTGTTGTATTACGTCCATCCTAGTTCAGGGTAGGTCATGTCAGACAAACCTTTTAGAATTTATGGAATACATTACTGACTGCATTGACCGAGGAGATCCAGATGTTTTATATATTTAGACTTTAGCAAAGCTTTTGATAAGGTTCCCCACATAAGGCTGATGAAGTTATTGCAATGTGGTATAGGTGGAGTGGTACATGGTTGGATTAAAGAGTGGTTGCAAAATAGAAAACAGTGTGTACAACTAAATGGCAATAAATCATCATGGGAAATAGTGAAGAGTGGTGTCCCACAGGGTTCAGTGCTGGGGCCACTATTGTTCCTCATATATATAAATGATTTAGACCAAGGACTTAAATGCAAGGTTTCTAAGTTTGCAGATGATACCAAAGTGGCTACCTCAGTAAGGAATAGTGATGGATGTGTAAAGATTCAAAATGATCTTGATAAACTTCTTGGGTGGGCAGATACGTGGCAAATGAAATTTAATAGTAAAAAGTATAAGGTTCTTCACATAGGTTACTCAAATAAAAGATTTAACTATGGTATGAATGGGAATTGGCTGGAGTTCGTGGACCAAGAAAAAAGAAAAAAAAAGAGTTGGATGTGATTATAAGCAGTAATCTGAAAGCGGCTAATCAGTGTAGGGAAGCAAATAATAAAGCTAATAAGATGCTAGGTATAATAAATCTCAATGTCGTTTACAAGATCAATGTGGTTATAAGAAGTTGTATGATAGCTATGTTAGGCTAGTATTGGAGTATTGTGCACAAATTTCGAGTCCCTTATTTAAGAAAAGACATATGCTGGAGAGTGTGCAATGTAGAGCAACAAGGATGATTTCTGGCAGAGTAAAAGCTTTGAGGAGAGGCCGAAGGAGTTAGAGATGTTTTCTGTAGAAAGGCGTTTTCTTAGAGGGGACATGATTCAAGTCTGCAAAATACTGAGACTGATAAATTCTTTAAGTGTAGACTATGGACAGGAGACAAGGGGACACGATAAGAAAATTAGAAAGAAGTCATTCCATGATGTAAGAAAGCACTTATTCAGTAATAGAGTTGTTAATTTTTGGAATGGTTTGCCGCAGGAGATTGTTGGGTGTGACTCACATGCAACATTTAAGAAAGGATTGGATAGGTATATGGATGGTTTGGCATCATATTTTGTAGTTTGCTTAATCCAAATTAGTGGGTATTTAAATTGTATCAAAATAAAACTGCATATTGTAACTAGACAATAAACTTAATAAATCTTGTAATGTGGCTAGCATGTACCTTAGCTATAGTTTTTACTTTTGGTAGTAGCCTAGTTGGTGTATACTATGTAAAATATTGACAAGTCCTAAGGTGTGGTGTGGGTTTTGCATGAGCATGCTGGACGATTGGGCCTATTTACTCTAATTTGATTTGACTGGGAAAATCTAAATTGGCCCATGTGGCTTCTTACCGTCCCTATATTTTCTAGGTTTCTATAGATTAGGAGAGGTGTTAGCAAGGTTATCATATTGATACTAATCATTAGTTTGTCAAAAGTAGCAAAGAGATTCGGAACCGAGTTATGTTTAATCATAGTAAGTTTTAGAAACCCATATTTGTGAAAAATGTCCTACGAATATAAAATGAGATTTTCTGAGTTTCCAGAATGTTTCCTGAAAGTTTGCAACCTGTTTGCATATCACTTCGAAAACAGTTTTATGTTTCTTGAAATAGAAAAATGATTTCTTATTTTCCATTTCAAATGGGAAACGGCAAGCATAATTTCCTAGTGTGAGCGAGAAAAGATATTTACGAAACCTTTTGCAAACATTAATTTTTATATGTTGGTAAATATTTTCCACGGGACGGAAAACTTTTCGGAAACAAAAAATGTTTCGCAAATAATGCGGAAACATTGATGTAGTCAAATTCGTTTTCGTCCGATATGAATTGTTTAAGAAAGGCAATGCCTTGGCCGAATTTAAATTTGTTACGTACACTACCAGGCCATGACTTCATATTGAGTGTAGAGGTTTTTGAACGATTTAGATGTAATCTTATGTTCATATTCTTTGACACTTACGCTACAGCTATTATCATGTCCCTCACAAACTCCAGTCGTGACGTGTTTATTGCACGTTCAACTTTACATTAACCACCTTTTCATCTTATTGAAGGGCAAGTTTATTATACCTAGTCTTCTGCTATAATCGTATTGTATTCGATTTCTAATCGCAAATGGTAAATCAAATGCTCGAGACTCGTTTTACATCCATAGTTTCTCCAGCCTTAGGAAAATCTTCCAAACTGTTATGCTTATTATAATACGAACATGACAACATACATCAATCGATAATTCATTTTGACTGCTTACGATCATTTAGCAAGTATCACTAATAATTTCGTGTACATGTTCTTCGCCAGGCTACTATAACTTATCAGCCGGACTTCCTAAAAATAAAGCTTGCGAAATTATTTTGGCTCCCAAAGTTTACGATAATCAGATTTTGAGCACTAGTAGTTTGTTTACTGGTTACAAGGGTACTGCAAGCAATTGTTTAAATTTTTTTAGCATACTTTTATAACTGGTTGGGTTTTTTTCATGTGTGTTGTCTCGTATAGGTTTTAAATGAGATTTATAATTGTTCTTGCTAACTCATTTTATATTCAAATTTATTTAAAAATTTGGGTTATGCAGTTAAACTAATGGTATTTATTATTATTTTAGATTATTATTATTTATTATTATTATTATTATTATTATTATTTTTATTATTATTATTATTATTATTATTATTATTATTATTACAATATTAACATTAACTAGTAGCATAACAGTTTTTCCAGGTCTTATGTTACATACTATTTTTAGAACCCCCTAACTTCCCATAGTGATTTTTTCCCCCTGAGTGGAAATAATCATACTTCCATTTAGCCCATCTCATTTGAGCGTCAGTGATATAAAATGAAATTAATAGTAAATATTCATTAGTAAAAAAAACTGTGCAAAGTAATTTAAAACACCACAAAATGAGATCCATTCAGCCATCAAGATTTTTATAATCACCCTTTCCAATTTGTGTGTGAGAAGTAATTTTGGATAGCCATGATAACAGTTGCAAAGGGATAGATAATGTGCATTCCAGGGACATGAATAACAAAAGAGGGAATTGCATTCTTCGGTATTAGAAAATTAAATGAAATTAAATAAAGATAAAAATAGAACTAAACAAACAAGGAGTCTGAAAAAGATTCCATCATGAGAGGAGAGGAGAGGACACTATATACAAAATTTGCATATATAATTAAACACTTTTTTTTAAGTGCTTTCATTCTGAAAAGCTAAGGAAAACCTTTTTAAACTAAACATGAATTAGTAACGGAGAAAAAAAAATCAACATCAATTAAACATGAGAAAACGTTTCAACTCGTGCAACCTGTTTAAATATTATCAAAACTTTTGCCTAATTTCTACATGCAAGATAAAACACACTTTAGTTCAGCATGCTAAAGGTTCCGAATCCCAGACTCCGATTTGGTCAGGTCAATTCAAGATAGTTCAACCAACAATAAGTTCATTTTCCTGAAATTTCTTTTGCATTTCTTTTCTTTCCATTTTTATTACTTTTATATTTCTTGTCAATTATGTACTTGTTGACTTTTATAAATGCACAGAACCGACGAGTGCAACGACATGTACATCTAATTTAACTGGTACAACAATCCTATTGTACTACACAAACTTGTATATATTATGAAAGGACTTCAAAATAAATTAACTTTTCAAATAAAATATATGCTTAACATTCAATTCAGTAATTAATAAAACTAAATTTATAAGTCAAATAAGGAGTTATGTCATTTTTAATGTTACTGATAAAGAAAGAGAAATTGTAAAATATCATCCTTGTTGGTTTAGATTTAAATGTACAAAAGAACTGCCATGTTTCATATAGTTATGTCATAAATACAGTACTACAAGATGAGTTTCATTTGAGATGCAAATTCATTATAGCTCAAGCAAAACCCATGAATCTATCCTTTTTTATAACTTTTATAATTCTGACATTACAATAATGAGATTTTATTAAAGAGATGAAATGTCTCTTAAAACTTCTGTTGAAATATTATTAGAATAGTATGCGGTGGATGTTAAATCAGTGAGGGGGTTGGGGATGGAAATATCAGATTATTATGCTGTTTTATGCAAGATTAAATTAGTGGGAGCATGGATAGAGAGGAAACAGATAAGAAAGGAACTGTGGAGAATTAAGAGTGAGAAGTTAAGTGAATAAGGTTATGAGGAAAAGTATGTGAGAGCACATGCAAATAAATCAGTTGAATGACATTTATTAGTAGTGCAAGAGAAGCATGTGAATGTGTTAAAGTAGGAAGTAAGAATGTCAACAATGAGTGGTGGAATGAAGGGGTGATTTAAGATGTTAAAAGTAAAAAAGAAACGTGGTTTAATATGCTAAAAGCCAATGATAAGGTCTGAAAAAAAAGCAGTATGGAAGTATATAAAGCAGAAAAAGGAAGACTTAAAGTTGCAGTGTACAAGGAGGAGGAGGAGGAGGAGAAGAAAAAAAAAAAAAAAAAAAAAAAAAAAAAAAAAAAAAAAAAAAAAAAAAAAAAAAAAAAAAAAAAAAAAAAAAAGGTAAATGAACTGTTTTTGAGGAGGATGAATAGGGACCTACAAGCAAATAGGAAGTTCTTCTGAAAGCAAGTACGAAATGTTAAGAAAATAAGAATATTCTTCATAGAATAATGAATAGGGATGGTACTTGCGTGACTGATGAAATAGACGTGAGGAGAGTCTGAAGGGAACACTTCAAAAATCTGTATAACATTGCCAGAGATGAAGAGGCGATAGTGAATGTGTTGGTTTGATGGTGTAAAAAGGAATAGGTATTTTGGGGATGAGGTAATTAGTATGGAGAAATTGTAAATTGTAAACCTGCAGGTATAGATGGAATTACTGATAAAATGATCAAGAATGGTGGCGAAATTGTGATTGATTAGATATGGAAGTGGTGTAACAAAGCGTTTGTGCAGGGTATAGTTCCAAAGGATTGGAGATCAGTAACAGTGCCCTTATATAAGGGTAAAGGAGATTAGAAGAACTGTAGGAACTACAAGGGAATTAGTTTATTGAGTGTTGTAGGGAAGATATATGTTGGCATTTTGGTTGAAAGAGTGCATCGAGTGACTGAAGGACTGACTGGAGAAGAACAAGGTGCATGTAGAAGTGATAGAGCATGTGTAGATCAAATCTTTACATTGAAACAAATGATTGAAAAAATTAAAGAATAAATTGTATTTAGGTCTTATGGACTTGCAACAGGCGTATGACAGGATTAATAGGGAAGCTCTGTGTCAGGTAAGAATCAACATATAAACGCAACAAATGTTCTGAATGGAATCAAAAGTATTTATGCCGATAGTGAAGCGTGGGTAGGAATAAATGGTGTGAAAAGTTAATGGTTTGATATTAATAATGAAGTGAGGCAGAGATGTGTTATGTCTTCTTGGATATTTGGTTTGTATATGTGATGAAAGAATTGGTGGTAGAGGAAGGTGTTAAGACTAATGGAGAGGATTCATAGAATGGTCTGGCAGGATGTGTAAAAGGAGGGGTTTGAAAGTAAATGTAGATAAGAGTAATGTGATGATGGTAGTGAGTGAGTGAGGAGAGTCTGCTGTGTGAAATCATGTTGGACGGTGAGAAATTGTAACAAGTATCTAAGTTTAAATATTTAGGCTATATGTTGGATGAAAAGAGAATAGATGATGCAGAGTGTAGTAGGAAAGTTGTGTACGGTAG
>JABUQX010100196.1:15000-23452 GCA_015478945.1 Trachelipus rathkii
AGATGGTAAGATGAAAAGCCCCAGACTCCACTTTTTCAAGGAGAGATGTGTGGGTGACACCATCCCAAATGTGTGAGGTATACTCCATACATGAATGGTAGATACCCATATAAAGAGCAAGCAGAGGAGGAGAGATGTGTGGGTGAAACAATTCCAAATGTGTGAGGTATACTCCATAGATGAAAGGTAGATACCTATATAAAGAGCAAGCAACTAGGGTATCATGAAGAAATTTTGAAGGTGCCCCAGAACACCCAACCTCTAGAAGCTTGTTTATAAAGAGAAGTAAGACGTGATTCTTCCAAGAAATCAACACCAAGGATTAAGGACACACAAAGGTTTGAGTCGTTTTCAAAGATGTTATATCGAGTAGAATGATAAAGGAACTGAATTTTTGAGGAATTGAAAACAACTATATTCGCCATACCCCAATAAGAAATTCGAGAAAGATCAGAATTTAGTTACTTCAAGGCTTCCTTCTTAGTATGAGCTGGTTGTTGTTGGGTGGGAAGTCTTTCAATATGAATGGAATAATGAAGGGTGGAATCGTCAGCATAGGAGTGGATAATACGGTAATTGAGAAAAATCATAAATAAAAAGTAAAAAAAAAGGGATGGGATAGAATTCTGAGGAACACTATTTATAAATATAAAGGATGAACATAGGCTGTCCACAACAGCTGCAATAGACTGACGTGAAAGGAAATCTGAGTAGGATAGATACCATTCCGCCATTCACATTCTTACTTCCTACTTTAAACACCACACCTCCTCTCTGCACTATTAACAAGTTTTGTGTGATGAGATGTAAAGTTTCATTTGCTTCAGCATTCATGAGTCATTTGCAAGGGTATCAATATTTTCTTGTAGCCCTATTATTATATTATATTATATATATATACTATATATTACAAAGCATATAAGGCAATATCTCTCCCTTTACAGACATACATTATAAATATATATTACATATTTCTTATAACTATATATATATATATATATATATATTATTTTTGCTTGCAATAGGTGAAAATACTGATAATGTGGCTTCAATAACTCAAGAGTTATATCAATGATCTTATGGTAAATCTGCTTTTCTATACATACTAAATTTTATTTTAGAATTACCTCTTTAAGTAGAACATAATCTGACTAACTGCAAGTGTGCACAGGCTTTATTAAAATCAAGTACATTGTGATCTCAAAATACTTAAGAAAAGTATTCAAAAATTAGGTTGTGTAGTTTGATGAGTACTCAAATACAAAAGCGAGTCAATGCAAGCTACCAGTTGCTAAAAATCATCAATAAGCAGTTTCAATTAACTTATAAGTGATGAGAAGTGAATCTTTTCTAAAACCAAGTCTTGCAAAATTAATGGTTGAATCCAGAGCAGATGAAGAACCCATTGCTAAATGGGGTAGATTTGAAAATGCAACGTGTTTATTGAAGTTTTTTGTGTATGTGATATACCTTTAGTTTTTTTTCTAAGATCTGAATTAAATTACCCAACAAATAAATAGCTATTTTAAAAACAGGTCTTTTAAAATGTTTTGATCAAACAAAGTGAGGAAAAACACAGAGAAGATGGGATCAAAGATTAACAAGCTGTGAGTTGTGTGCCTAATAAAATGAGAATAGCAATCTAGTCTGGGGTCAAAAAAAGCTGAAGAGGAAAACCAAATCCTCTTCGCAATTCATGTATAGATATGACAAATAAACCCAAATTCAAATAATCCAATAATAATCATTAATATGAGATACTAAGATATAAACTGTTTTGCAACAACTATTGTAACTTGGACATTGAGTATGATGATATAAATGATTGTATATATTATATGTATAACTCAATTTTCTCAAAAAGGCCAAACAAAAAATAAATAAATAAACGGTTGAACCTGAGGATAGCAGTTCCAGTATTGAGAAAGAACAATTCTTTAATGGGTAGGAATAACAGTACATGTTAAAAGAAAAAAAAAAGAAGAAAAAAACAAAGGTAACTTAGATATTATGGCATTAGATATTAATTTTGGGTGTGTTCCACAGTAAAGATTCTTTAAAGCTCAAAATAAATATTTTTCATGCAGTCTCTTATGAATGAGGAATCCTTGTATACTCCTAAAATTTCAATCTATAATTTTCACAGCAGTGAATCTGGAATTGTCGCGTTATGAGAACAAATGCTGGAGAGTCTGGCCAAAGTTTCCATTTAGAATCCTTTGGTTAGCCCTTATAGTAACTTCACACACAAGCGATATTTGTAAACAAATTAGATGCTATTATTTTAACAATTTCAGATTGTTAATTAATTTTAAATAAATTTCATTAGTTATTCATATTTCCATTGATTCTAATAATTGATTAAAATAGTTTTTCTGATATTAAATTAATTGATTAATGAAATTAGATAACATTATTTAACTATGTCAGCTACTGCAGTAAGTAATGAAGCTCTCAATTGATGGGTAGAGGTTTGGTAGTAAATTAATTAATTTATATGTCAGCTGATACCCATACCCATCATTAGTCAAAAAATCACAAAATTTACACTTATACAATATGGATTTTCTGAAAATCTCACTACCGACAGATGTAAAAGATTTTTGTGGAATGCACACTATTTAGTACAGTTATGTGAACTAGAAAGTACGAAGTGTTATATCAAGCTTCGACATGTACAGTTTTGAGTACCAAAAAATTTATAGAGTTCATAATGCAATATATGTATTTACACCAATTTCTCTACAAATTGACTTATAACTGCTAATCCCACCCCCAATATGGTATTGTTCCCAAAGGAGGTGTACAATTGGCAAATAAATAAAACTTACCAATGACTTGAAATCAACATCAGAAACAAGGGTTTTCGAAGTTGCTTTAGTAGAAGAAGTTATTAAAGGGGCAATTAGTCTCTGGTCTTCTTGCAAATTTATTAATTTTTCTTTAATTTTCTTAAGAGTTTCTAGAATCTTTTCTTGTCTCACAATCAATTCACTGGCATTTTCTGACTTCATCGATTCCTAATATATATATATATATATATATATATATATATATATATATATATATATATTATATATTATATATATATATATATATATTATATATATTTATATTTATATAATATATATAATATTATATATATATATATTATAATATATATAACTATTTTTAACATAAAAGCACAGAGTCTAAGCATCTTTATTCTCAAATTTGCTTGTTTTGTAATTTACATCCCTCTCTCAAAGGCTAATTGGAAATAAAAAAAATGGAATAAAAAAAGCATTAAGTACAAACATATTATAATAACCATATAACACAAAATCATCATCATCATTCATCCACCTTCTCTCCCAAGTGGGGGTAGGTGTGTACATAGCACTGCGGAAACAGAATAGTTGAAACCGTAATTATGAATGAAGAAGTCCGAAATGAAAGCCCGCCTTACACCGCTCGCCCTTTAACTTCTAGTGAGAACTCAATCACCAGTCAGAAAATCCAACACGGAGGAGCTTCAAGAGGACAAAGAATGGACACATATTTCATTTCGTCATGTGGATTCATACCCTTGGCCTAGGTGGGCCACAACAACATACATCCCTCAGAAAAAACGCGCCCGCATTTTCAATCTATATGCACTTTGCCTTCTCGTCTGCAAACTCATTTTGCCTCTGCGTACCAGGCCCATTATATACTTTTACCGCTCATCTACATTTTTATTTCAGTTCGTCCAGAATGTTCCCAGCACCTCACATATAAACATCTGTTACACCAACTGAATCATCATAGCCTTTCCACATGAACCTCTCAATGTGACTACGATTCATCTTTTCTCTAATATTTTAAAACTTTACTAAACAATCCATATTTTCTATTCTTCTTCTTTTAATCAATTCTTCTTCAGCGCAACCTTATCTTTCATCTTTCATACTTTTCATTTGTAACTTTATTCAAAGTTACTTAGCATATTATTTTCCAAAGAAGAAAACCTTATTTAAATAACTAGTCCAACTTTAAAATATTCATTTATTCGCATCCACTAACGATTTAATTGCACTAGACCTTCCTGCCTAACTTCCTTTTTTCTAAAGAGTGTCAGTCACTTTTTTCGTCTTTTTTTTATTTTCATTGTTATTTTTTTTAGAGTATCCTGTGATTTTTATAAAAATCAGTGGTGGTGGTTGAGTTCAACGGATTCTGGGAAAATCAATATTTTTTAAAAATCAGTTGATGTTTTGATATCTATATAGCACTCTGCCAAATTTGAAATGAAAACCTACTTTCAAATCAAATTTTATAAGCAACAATATTCTTTGTTTTCATATGTCATTTCTTTTTACTTTTTACGTTCCAAAATAGTAAGGTTATGATGAGTTTTGGTTTGATAAACTTTAAAATGTATATCTTTCCAATTTAGCATTATCTACATTTAAATTAACTAAACATAATTTAAAAAAAGAAAAAAAGAAAAAAAAATTTGGTAGTTTGATAAATTTGTATATGAGAGAGGTTTGAAACCATTGTTTTAGTACTTTTACATGGGATTCGAAAGATATTTAAAAAAAAATGGATTAAAAAAAAAATATGCTAAGCATTGCAATCAAATATTTTATAGGTATGTGGAATGCTGTTAGAAGTGTCATCTATTACCGGGATGGCGGAGTAAAGTCAAGATAGATTGATGAGCGGTTTGGTCGTAGCCATTTGACCGAAAAATGGTGTGGGTAACTAAAATAAGATGAATGATCAGTCTCTTTGGAAAGTTAAGTTATGGCCTAAAGTTTTAACGAAAGAAATCCCATGAGACATTATAAAAAAAAAAACTGGAGGGGAAGATTCTTATATAAAATTTATAAAAAATAGTTACTAATGAAAGAACCTAAAAACAATAGTCAGATAGCTGGCTTGTAGAATCTAACTAGGGTTTTTAGGAACATAAATGCATGATTAAAACCTCAAATATTACACCTATTGATATACAGAGGAGCAATCATTTTCTTACAGAGGCCAGGACAGGTACCAGGGGGCATAAATAGAAAAATTTTGAAGAAGGCATGGCACTCTTGATGATAATAGAAAGGCACTCGCATTAAGTAATTGGGTTGTTAATTATTGGAAAAAAAGAATGGTTTGATCGACAATATAGGACGAGTAGGAGTTTGTAGAGATTTTTGGCGAACTTCAAATTAACCAGATTGTTTTTAAAAGCAATGGTGAACTGAGGTTAGATAATTAGATTGGATGATTTGGATAGAGATAATACGTGAATTTTTTTGGAGCTAAGCCAAATGTGGCTGGTGTTAGTTACTAGTAGTTCTACAAAGGTTAATTGCCATGTTACTTTAAAGTTATTAAGCTGTAAGTTTGGTGTAGAAATATAAATTTATACTTTAGATTAGTTTTTAGTTTCTTTTAGTTGTAGAGACTTGCGTATAAATATGTTTTAGACAGCCTAGGGTGCTTTTGTGGATTTGCATGAGCATGTTTGTTTGGTGATTGAAGCTTCGTTGGCATTGACGTGGGACAGTCTTGATAGGGCCATGTGTGTTTTTACTGCTCTTTTTATTTCTCTTAATTTATAAATAATTGTCCAAACTATGTACCTCTGCATCAAACAGTTTCCTTTTTATCCAACATATATACTAAAATATTTATACTCTGACTTGGTTTAGCTACTCCCATTGAGACATTAATTTCACACAGAGGACTGTCCTCAATCACAAAACTAACCTTACTCTTATCTACATTTCTTCAAAGCCTTCCTTTACACACACCACCCTGTCCAAATCTCTCTAAACAATCTCTCAACTCTCTTCAAGATTACCACACAACAATCATCCACTTAATAGGTGGGCAACCTCCACTTCTTCCATTCTCATCATTCTAACAATATTATATTATATAATTTTATATATATATATATATATAGTATTATATATTATATATATAGAAATGAATTTTATAATTTATCCATATTTACTATATATATCTATATATATATATATAATATATTATATAATCAATTTTCTTTTGCAAAAACAATTTTTGTCTGCAAATTTTAAATTATTTATTCATCCACTTACAATTATTGTCATGTTTTTACTGTTTTGGGGGTCAATCATGTAAGACTCCATGGCTGTTACCTATATACAATTAGTATAGTTTCATCATATAGACCTAAGCAAAAATAAGTTCAGTTTCAAAGTGCAAAACAAAGTTATTAATAAAATTACCAATAGATGTGAGTGATCAAAATATTAACTGTCAAAGTATTTTCCCAGTCTATAAAAAGACAAGTAAAAAATCTCACCTCATGGTTTAATTGTGGTTTTGCATTCTCATAATATGTTTCCTTGATATTGTCCGGCAATGCAAAATGAGTATTAACATTATGCATAACATTTGAAAGTGACAAACTCTGGGGTAATTTTACTACCGGATTTATTGCATACATTTTCTTATCCATTTTGCCTGTAGAAGTACAATTATATATAATAAATGTAACATGAGATAATAATAATGATAAAATTTTTAAATCACTAAAGGAAATGCAAACTTTGTACATGTTAAATATTTTTAACTTAAAAAATAATAAAACAAATCTAGCATGTAGTATAAATTATAGAACAATTAAAATTAGCTTTCCCCTTGAACCCTCCAGTTTTGAAATCATCGATACAACTGGAACAAATTAGACCAAAGATAGTTGAAATGGAATGTTTTCCTCAAGTCAAACAACCTAGTCTTTTTTCTCCAAAATGATATACAATGGCCTTGACTAATTCTATTTTAGTCTGATGTTAAATTAGTGTAAAATTTAGTTATAAGAAATTATTATTTTTTGCTTAAACAATTTACAAAGATTTATATTCACTAGTGAAATGATCAGACGAGTGGTTTTAAGTTTTTCAGTTAACAAAACCAATTGTGTCATCTTTACAAGACATCCTAAACAAGGTTATCATTGAGTTAGGATACTTATGCACACAGGGTGCAGTTATCAATGGGTTTAGTCTATTATATTAAATCGGATTGCCCATTGGTCTGCCATATGTCATCTTTACAAGACATCCTAAACAAGGCTCATTGGGTTAGGATACTGATGTATACCGGGTGGAGTTATCACTGGGTTTAATCCAATATATTGGATTGCCCATTGGTCTGCCATATTTTTTCTATGCATGAAAGACAATCAGGATATAGGAAGTATTTCTGTCCAAATTACAATCAATAAATGTTAATATAGTATAAATAAGTGTAGAACACTTTAAATAACTATTATATTAATTTTTTAATTGTATCTTAACATAAATAATTGGGTCTGTAAAATTATTTATAGTCCTTTTTAAATTGTTAAAGTACATTTTGTTTATATAACTGAATTATTAATAACCATAAAAATTATCAATTATCAAAAATTAAAATATTGATAATCTGAATTTTTTTTGTAAATCACATATTGGAAAAGTATATATATATATTATATAATATATATATGATATATTCTAGTATAATATTATATATATATATATATATATTATAATATATATATAATATTTTATATATATATATATATATATACGTTATTATATATATATAATATTAAAGTATATATATATAGGCCTTATATATATATATGTACCAATTGCAATAACTATATTTTATGGATTTATGATCATATATAAATATATTATATATATTATATATTATATATATTATATATATACTATATATATTAGTGATGGGAACGGTTATGAAATTCTTTGCCGATGAGATTAGAGAACAGAGATAAACCACCACCTATTATTGAAAAACTATTTTAAAATCTCTCTCTCTGCTCGTCTCTCCTCTCTTCTCTTCATTCTCTCTCTCTCTCTCTCTCTCTCTCTCTGATCGTCTCTCTCTCTCTTCCCTCTCTCTCTCTCTCTCTCTTCTTCCTCTCTCTCTGTCTCTCTCTCGGCCAGTACCACGACCGTATAAGTCCCTCTCTCTCATTCAGAAAGCCGTTTGTTTTTCTTTCAAAATTCTTTCGTCTCTCTCTTTCTCTCTCTCTTCTCTCTCTCTTCTCTCTCTCTCTCCATCTCTCTCTCTCTCATCTCTGTCTCACTCCCTCTCCATCTCGTCTCTTCTCTCTCTCTTCTCTCTCTCTCCATCCATCTCTCTCTCTCTTCTCCCTCTTCTCTCTTTTTTTCTCTCTCTCTCTACTCTCTCCTCTCTTTCTCTCTCTCTCTCTCTCTCTCTCTCTCTTCTCAATCATCTCTGTCTCTCTCTCTCTCTCTCTCTCTCTCTTCTCTTCTTCTTCTCTCTCATTATATATATATATTATATATATTGGATATATATATATATATATATAATATAATATATATATATACTATATATATATAGGCTGTAGAAGGAGGGTCAGGGGTTCAACCTCCCGAATTATTCTTACGCGTCAAAATTTTTGCTT
>JABUQX010100197.1:0-5000 GCA_015478945.1 Trachelipus rathkii
GTATACAAGGAAGTTTAAAATTTCATCTCATGTACTTGCCAAAATATAATAAACGATAATAACAAGTATATGAGAATAAACAAGTAAATAGATAAAAAAGGAATTGTATAATACTGGAAATTCATTTACCAAATTCAATATTTTATTCCGTATTAAAAAGGAACTTTCGACGCTAAACTGCTGACAGCTTCTCCCCACGTCAGGTATTCAAAATCATTATTCAGAGCGATTAACTCAAAGGTAGATCTGCTTTTAAGATATTTACATCGCATTATAATAAATCAAAATGTCTCAAAGATCACTGGAAATTCATCACCGAATTAGCGCCTTCAAACGATTAGCCGCTTTTACCAAATTTAATCGGTATTATCTGGGCTTTTTATCGAATTGATTTTTAATGGAAGGCAGTTTGTAAACATTCGTCACAGATCTCTCTCTCTCTCTCTCTCTCTCTCTCTCTCTCTCTCTCTCTCTCTCTCTCTTCTCTCTCTCTCTCTCTCTCTCTCTCTCTCTCTCTCTGATGCATTAGACTAGAGAATTCAGGTAAGCATTGCTCGTTGTAAAGTATATGGAATGTGATCCCCTTTATCAGTTTGAAGTCTAAATTTAGAAAGAGAGAGAGAGAGAGAGAGAGAGTTGATAAGGGAAAAAAGCTCAGACGCATGCCTTTCAAAAAAAATAGCTGTATGAGTGGAACCATATCCGGTATGCAATGCGTACTGAGGCTCAATAAAAATAAACGATTGTGTGGTGGTGTGAAAAAGTTCCAAAGATTGAAAAAGAAGACGAATGGTGTTGATCCTTCTAAGAGAGATCACGATTATATTAAATACCAAAAGGAAATCATGTTTAGGAGAAGGTGTAAGTTGTATGCTGTATAATTGTGCTTAAGGTTATGTCGATTTGATAGATGAATGAACTAAGTTTTTGGGGCATTGAAAACAACCATGTTGTTGTTGTTGTTGTTGTTGTCGTTGTTGTTGTTGTTGTTGTTAAGGAGGCGTTTCGAAATTTAAAGAGTAATGAAGAGTGGAATGACTGGTGTAAGAGTGAATTGGAGAGTGGAGTGACTTTCGTAAGAGTGGATTGGGGAGTGAAGTGACTAAACGGGCATTATTAATGTAAAATATAAAGACATTATCAAAAGAAAAGAACTTTGAGAAGCAAAACTATTATTAGATTTAAAAGGATGAATTGTGGCCACCTTCAATAGAGCTATAGACCGACCGGAAAGAAAATCAGAAAGGCGATAGATTCCGAAAGTGAGAAATTTACGAATTAAATCTTTGTGCCCGACTTTATAAAAAGCTTTCGATATATGTCTAACGCCACAAAAAAAAAAAAAAGCCACTGAAGCACAAAAGGGCAAAAGACCAAGAATCTGAGGAGAAAGGAAAGATGGACCTATACCCAAATGGTCGGAAAGAAAATGGGTAGACATTTGTAAAAAAAATAATCTGGTTATTTTGAGTTTCTCTAGCGAATCCAACAAAACTTAACTTAACTTAACCTAACCCAACCTAACCTAACTTAACCTAACCTAACCTAACTTTACCTAACCTAAACCTAACATAACTTAACCTAACCTAACCTAACCCAACCTAACTTAACCTAACCTAACCTAAACCTAACCTAACCTAACCTATCCTATCCTAATGCCTGCGGTAGACTGTACAGGAAATTTTTTAGATGTTGTGTTGACCCTTTTTCCTGTCGACCATTTTGGCTAGTCCCCGGAAAGATCATCAATCAGCCCTTCTTTACGGAAGATAAAACTCGAGATCTGAGATAAGTTTAGAGCAATTAAAGATGGTTTCAAGTCTTCCTCTTTAGGATATAGATTTGATAACTTTTTTGAGTGAGAGGTTAAAAAGAACAGGACAACACGTACGTATAAGTAAGTGTTTTTATGAAACCGTTCTGGTGACATCCATCAAGAATCAAACAACGAGGTTTAAGAAATGAAAAGTTTGAGAGAAAATTTGGATTGAAAAGTAGTTTTGGAAAAAACCAATTGCCTTAAAAAAAAAAAAAACTTTTCTATGAAAAATAAAAAATTGATTGTTTTTTTTTTATTTTTTATTTTTTATTTTCTTAATGGTTTTGATATATTTTTAATATAAATTTCTATAATAAGTAATGCTATACATTTAATATTGAATATTCTGATGCTCAAAATTCACTCATTTAGTCATTTTAATGGAAATTCACGTTTCTCAAAAAAAAAAAAACAAAAAAAAACAAATAAATAAATAAATAAATAAAAAAAAAAATAATAATAATAATAATTTTAATTGTTACATTCGTTAATTTGAAAATATCAAAATTTATAACTAAAACAAGATATTGTCATTTTTTAAATGTATCCAAAATAGTAAAATTACTACTTAATTTGAAAAAAAGGAAATAAAAAATGTAATTGACACAATTCTTTTGTTGCATAATGATATATATATATAATAGGCCTATATATAATATATATATATATATATATTTATTATATATATATATATTATATATAGTATATATATATATATATATTATATATATATATATATATATATATATAATATATTATATATATATATATATATTAGTAAGGTGGCCTTCGGCAGCCAAATGTTCGCCGAAAGGCGAATATTTCTGAGTGATCGTTTTTTCATAATTTCTTTTTTTTTTTCAGGAATTTAGGCGTTTTTTTAAACTTCACGCGTTTAATTGGACTTTAATCGTTTCCTAACAGTATTCGCCGGAAGACGAATGTAGGCGAATTAACGATTTGAAGCTTTTTCAAGCTTTGACGTGAAAAGGATGGGATTTCTAAGGATGGCGAGACCGTTTTCGGAACTCTGGAGCTTCTGAACGACAGGAAATCCAAGTCGTGTCGGCAGTTGGCTTGGAATTTTCCACCACTTCGTTACATTATGACACTTGATGTGTCAAAGTTAGGATTTCGAAAGTCGGAGAGACCGATTTTGAGGTTTGAAATCCAGTTTTTATCGAATGTATAAAGGATATATATTTTGAGCATTAATATTATTTTAGGATTTGAGAAGCACCTATAGCACCCATGGAGGATTCGCCCCTGATATATATATTATATATATATATATATAGTATATATATATATATATATATATATAATATATATATATATATATATATATAATAATTATATATATATATATATATAATATATAAAGTTTAAAAAATGAGCTTGGAAAAAAGTTATGAAGTCTCCAAATTTCATTTTAAAGCCACTTTACTACCAGATGCTTCTTTTAAATAAAATTTTTTTATTACACTGAAGCTAATATGATGATTATTTTTCCAACCTCACGAGTCTGGGGGTGCGGAGGACGGAGCCATCTTAGACAAATGCTCGCGTGCCATGCATTCATTTACCAATAAGAATTAATATATATGCTTTTTAAAAATTCAAAAGTAACCCATTCTTATCACATAACAGGTAGTGTATATATATCAATATATATAGTATATATATATATATATATATATATATATATATATATATATATATATATATATATATATATATATATATAATATATTATATATATATATATATATATATAATATATATATATATATATAATTATATATATATATATATATAATACTACAGATACATGATAATTTGAATATAAATAATTACATAATGTTTAAAAGTAAAATTATTTTTAAAGAATCAAAGCAGACAAATTTTCTTGGTAATTATCTTGAAGACTCGCTTCTTCGACGTTCTTGATTTCAAGATAGCGACATTCGACATCTTTATTGCTCTTGAAAGGCATAAAAAAGCAAATACTGATTTCGTTCTTGAATGTTTTCCAAAATGGAAAGGATTAACGAGGTTGGGTTCACTTCAAAATGATTCTTTTCATTCTTGAATTTTTTTTTTCTTTTTCAAGATAAAAATCAAGTCGAAAAAGACTTTTAAAAATAAAAAAAAATAAATATTGCTATCTTTTGTGACAGAAAAGTTTCAAAATTAAAAAATTAAATAATTTTTTAACACAAATTTATATTTATTAACGATACCTAAAAAAGATTATGGAAATTTATTATAGATTTTAATTAATGTCTTTACGACATTTTACAAATCTAAAATTATCTCATACATACACCTTCACAACACACACACACACACACATATATAATATATATATATATATATATATATATATATATATATATATATATATATATATTATATATATATATATATAAATATATAAATTATATGTATATTATATTATATATATATATATATATATATATATATATATGCTGTTCAGTACTATCTTTCACAGAAAAGGTATATTTACTAAAATTTTGTATTTTTCCCACGTTTTGAAGTTTTTTTTTTTTTTAACCAATAAGCATAAAGATTAAGTTGCCAGTTATTAGTTTTAAATCTATATACCTAACGCAACTTTAAATAACACTTACTTACTTATTTATTACTTAACCTAACTAACCTTACTTAAATATTATAAATTATTACACTATTTTCTTTGCAGTAAATGTAAATTTTGTTTTCCCTCTCCATTGAAAATTTTTCTTCTTTTTCCCACAAAAAATTTGCAGGAGAAAGATCGTACTGAATATATATATATATATATATATATATATATATATATATATATATATATATATATTATATACATTACGATATTATATATATATATATATATATATATATATATATATATATATGCCTAAATACTCCCTATTATTATCTCTCCACATTACTGGAAAAGCGGTGTTTTCTGTAGCATCACGTTGATTAAATAATTTTTCTGTTTCTTTTGTATATTCCGTTCATTACAATTCTTTGGATAAATGTCCACTAGAGTCTAGAGCTGACGTTCCTCCCATCTGACGCGGATCTTATAACAAATGTTTTTCCTCTTTACTTATACCTACACCTAGGATTGGCTGGTTTAAATCCATGGAAAAAACCAATGGTTTAAACC
>JABUQX010100197.1:12500-14733 GCA_015478945.1 Trachelipus rathkii
TTATTATTATTATTATTATTATTATTATTATTATTATTATTATTATTATTATTATTATTATTATTATTATTATTATTATTATTATTATTATTATTATTATTATTATTATTATTATTTTTATTATTATTATTATTTTTTTTATTATTATTGATTAATATTATTGACAATATTATTATTTATTATTCTAATATTATTAATCAATAGATGATTATGAATTTATTATTATTATTTTTTATTATTATTAATTATTATTATTATTATTATTATTATTATTATTATTATTATTATTTTTATTATTATTATTATTATTATTATTATTATTATTATTATTATTATTATTATTATTATTATTATTATTATTATTATTAGTAAGTAGTAGTAGTAGTAGTAGTAGTATTGTTACGGATATACCATGTTCACGGAAAGCCACTCTGATGTTTCACTCTCAAACATAATTCCAGTAGCCTCTGAATATATCTATCCGGACATATTGAAACATCAAAAGACACCTGAACTGAGCCACTTCTCTCTTCTCCACCACAACATCAGAAGCCTTAAACAACATCACAATACTTTTCTGGACTATCTAAGTTACCAAAATATCATAATTGACTGCATAGTACTAACCGAAACATTTCTGAATGAACATAACAACGGGTTATATCCGATCCCTGGATATACTGAAACACATGCATTTCGATCTAACAAACGGGGTGGAGGAGTTTCACTTTACTTAAAAAATGGCATCTATACATCCCATGAAGTAATAATTTCAATTGTCAACTCACACATAGAGGCACTAGCAACTAGCGTAAAAATAAAATCGAATAAAATAATTGTAATGGGAGTCTATAGACCCCCAAATTCATCTAAAACAGAGTTCATAAATGCCCTTAAGGACATTATCAAAACACACTTTCTTAACTCTAAAGTAATAATTGCGGGTGATTTCAACATTGATCTCTCCAACGAGAACATTACAAATCAGGCAAACTCTCTCTCAAACTTAATGTTATCAAACGGTTTCGTCAATTACATAACGCTACCTACACGTCCAAACAACGTCGAAAATAGATGTCCGTCCTTAATAGATCATATCTGGGGGAACCTAAACTGGAACGTTAAAACCTTCGTAATTAAAAGTGATATGTCCGATCACTTTCCATGTCTTGCAAAAATTGCTATTAATAAAACTCAAAATTTCACCACCATAAAATACAGGCTAGATGGTGAACATCAAAGGCTGAAATACATAAACAAAATGAATGAAATTGACTTTTCATTCACATACAGCGAGAACATTGGCATCGACGAAAAATTCAACTCGTTCGTAAACATATTAAATAAATGCTACGACGAATCATTCCCTATTAAAACGAAAAAAACTTGGTGCTAAAAGAATTCAAAACCCATGGCTAACACCAGCTTTGCTAAACTCTATCAACCAAAAACATAAACTCTACCGAAACTTTAAAAACAAAATTATACCATTCCAAGTGTATAACACATATGATAAACAATTAAAGGCAGTTCTTAAGAAAGCAAAGAGAAAACACTACTCTAACAAATTCCAGGATTGCAACAAAGACTCAAAGGCCACTTGGGGTTTAATCAATAAATTAATCAACAATAACAAAAAAAAAAACTCACAATGTATAAAAGAACTGAATTTAAACAATCAGTTAACAACCAACCAAAATAAGATCGTAGACGGACTAAACGAATACTTCGTAAACGTCGGTAAGCAAATCTTGAGAGACAAGCCCCCTAGTCAAACATCATATGAAACTTTTCTCCCAGACTACGAGTCTCATTTTTCCTTTATTCCCATCACTGTTCCGGAGGTAAAAAAAGTAATCGCCGGATTGATTAAAAAACAAAAAATGTGATGTTCATTCTATCCCCAATCACATCCTCAAACTCTCTGCCGACATAATAGCCAGCCCTTTAAAACAATTGTTCAATGAATCATTTTAAACAGGAATTTTCCCAAATATATTCAAGACAGCAAAAGTGATCCCTATACCCAGTGGCGGCTCGTGTAAACTTGGCATGGAGGGGCTGCAGGTTCTCCCTGCAAGTTATATATATATTATATATATATATTATTATATATATATATATATTAAATATATATTATATATATATATATATATATATATTATATATATAAATAATATATATTTATATATATATATTATAATAAATATATATATTATATTTATATATATAT
>JABUQX010100198.1:0-2500 GCA_015478945.1 Trachelipus rathkii
CCAGAGAGAGTTAAAAAATAAATAATCTTTAAATTAAAATAATATATAATCATATATTTAAATTTACTATAATTATTTTCTCCTAATTCAGTAAAATAGAGATATAAAAATCATTTAAAATTTACTATTAATTAAAAATATTTGGCAACTTATTTGCCGGAGGAAAAAATAATGGAAGGGAATAATTGGAATTGAACTCGTTTAAGAAGCAAATAGAGGCTCGCCTCCAGATTACGAGTACGGAATATGAATAAACTTACATCAATGATTGGGTGGTATCGATATTCGGAAGGAAATATGAGTGGATAAATGTGTCCTAGTATGTATGTAGCATGGTTAGGGAGACGAGTAGGAGCCGGAATTGGGAGTTCAGAGTAGGAGCCGGAATTGGGAGTCAGTAGTTGAGGAGCCGCAAAGTTTTGGGGTGAGAATGATGGAAGACGCTTTTTTGGGTTGATCGGGCCGGAGTCAAAGAATATTATTTTTGGGTGGAGTTGGAGTTTGAAAAAGAATGTTTTTAAATAAAATTAGCGTTCAAAGACGATGTTAAAGCTGGTAATAGTTTCAAAATATGGAACCGGAACCGGAGCCTGAGTCGGAGCCGGGAGCCGGAGCCGGAGCCGCTAGCCGGTAGCGGAGCCGGAGCCTGGAGCCGGAGCCGGACCGGATCCAAAGTTTTTAGCCACGACAAAAATATCGACTCCAGTAACCCTGTAGTAAATATGTGCTGTGTATGGAAATTGCAACTTTTAGTTAACAATAAATGAGAATGGTATATGTTTGACTCATTCTGGTTTAAGTTACACATTACTTACAGAATAAGGTTCTTACATATGGTGGTCAACACTTTTTCAACCTCCTGTTTGTTTTTTTCTTTATTAAGGAAGCCATGTTTGATATGTGCAAATAAAAATTACAGAATACTTGATAAAAGAAAAGTTATGCATGTGTTACAACATTAAAAATGTAAATCAAGAAAATTGATTTTTTTTTAAAGCCAATCTATTTGAGAAGTAAAAAGATTCTATTTATAATATATTTAATATATTCTTTATATATATATATTTATTATCTTATCAATAAAGTTTTTTAATTTTATATATATCATTGAGTCATGAATTAATTATATTAAATTACATCAATGAAAGTTAACAAGCAAACAGCATTAATAATTATCTGTAGGAGCAAACATCGATCTAATCTTAAGAGTACAAAAAAAAAAAAAAAAAAAAAAAAAAAAAAAAGAAAATGGCTTTACTTTTGTGTGTAACGTGTTGAGCTAATGGTCCGGCTACAAATCTTTTAAAAGAGCATTCCTGATGAGTGAATCACCCCATATATAAGATTCGTAATCCGAACAAAAAAGAATAATACCTTTTAAAACAGCAGCAAGCAGATTAGAGGTGTGTATATGCTATGAAGGGATCTAATAGTCGAGGCAAATATCCAGACAAATGTATACTGTATTCAAAGACGAAAGTTACCCTTTATAATACAGAAAAAGCTCTTGGAAAGGTGTTCACATGCAAATATTTTTGATAGGGGCTTAAGAAATCCAAACCAAGAAATGCTTGATTTTGAGATAAAAAAATGTACGTATACAAAAAAGATAACGAGAAAAGAAAATTATACAATTGTAAGGGACATAGGATTATTTGAGCTACGAGTTTTTGAAAAACGTTATTTTTGAGTGTAAATTAAATGTAATAGATAAGTGAATAACTCTTAACTTCGAGGTGTTAATAGCATTCTAGAGTAAGAAAAGTGAAGAAACTTACTTTCCGAGGTGTTGAATAGCTATGTAGATTAAAGAGATACGAGAAATATCAGAGGGGTCAGTTGATCCAAGGTTATTCTCTAGCTTCATCTTTTTGCAATTGTGCAGGAGATAATTTTCCAAAATTGAAAAGCTGAGTAAAAATGTCATTCTGCTTAAAAGTGGATAAGTGAATGAAAGTAACAGTCCGTGTAGGTCCTTTAATTGAAAAAAAGAGAGTAAATAACGTTAACAGAATGTTGAGCAACACCAACGATTTGATAGATTTAAGGTATAAACGGTGGTTTATTTAGCAGCTTCTATTGAAGATCGGATAAGAAAATCACAGGGAAGGATAAATACGAAAGAGGAAGTTTTATAAACTGAAACTGTGTCGGAATTTATCTAATCCTAGGATAAGTTTGCACCACAGAATAAATTCAAGAAAGTGTCGAAGAATTAGAATGCTAAAAAGTTAAAGAGAAGGAAAGATTTGTTGTAAGAGCAAAGCAATTAATATGATACTATTAAAATTTAAATTTTTAATCTTAAAATATAATGGCGATAGACTTGAAAAAGCAGAGAATTAAGACAACGGAATTATAGTTTAGAAAGTGAACTATAATTGTAAGAGCGCAACTCTTCACCAGATAGGAAACGTCGAGTCCGTAGCTAGAGATGGCTGCAACTTTACAAATAGGTGATAACGCTCAAAAGCACAGGTTATCGAGACTGTGTAGGACA